>JAODAL010011788.1:0-98314 GCA_025379985.1 Phyllomedusa bahiana
GGAGGGGAGCGGACAGGAGGAGGTGGGGTTGCTGCTGGGCGGTGACGAGCTGCTGCACCATGGCGGTCAACTGATCCAGCTGTTGCCCCTGTGGGCCAGTTGCTGAGACTGTTGGGTCACCACGCGATAGAGGTCCGCCACACTGGGCGGTACCTTGGCAGGATCCAGTGCCGGATCTTACTGTTACGGTTCCGGACGCGGAAGTGGATCCACTGGACCACCACAAGCGATGGTAGTTAAGCCACGCCAGGGAACGGAATCTAAGTAGGTCCCGGTTTTCACCAGAGCCCGCCGCAAAGCGGGATGGACTTGCTGCGGCGGGAGTCTACCAGGTCGTTACCCCTGACGTGACTTGCTTGCGGTGGCAGCCGAAGTATAGCGTGGTGCAAAATCGTCAGGCAGGCTCGTAGTCGGGGTCAGGCAGAAGGTCAGGGCAGGCAGCTATGGTTCGTGGTCGTGGACAGGCAGGCGGTCAGGGCAGGCGGCAGAGATTCGTGGTCAAGAGACGGAAGCGAGGATACGGTACACGGTAGATCAGGACGAGACAATAGGGAACGCTTTCTCGATAGGCAAGGCACTAAAGATCCGGCAGGGAGCGGGCGGAAGCGCCCAGGTGAAATAGAGGCAGTGCCCGGCAATTACCCAATTACCGGCGCACTGCCCCTTTAAATCTCACAGAGCCGGCGCGCGCGCGCCTTAGATCACAGGGACGCGCGCGCCGGACAGCAGGAGACTGCAGGGACACAGGAGCGCGGCCGGGTAAGTACTGGCGCGCCGGAGGGCGAGTGCGCCCGCCGCCCGACACCCGGGCAGCGGCGGCACTCGTCCCGGGGACCGGGGCAGAGCTGCGCCGGCGCCTGCAGGAGGAGTCGCGGGCGCCGGTCGCAACATTTACTGCCTCTACCGGGGGAGATGGGGCATTTACTGCCTCTACAGGGGAGAGATGGGGCATTTACTGCCTCTACAGGGGAGAGACGGGGCATTTACTGCCTCTACAGGGGAGAGACGGGGCATTTACTGCATCTACAGGGGAGAGACGGGGCATTTACTGCCTCTACAGTGGAGAGATGGGGCATTTACTGCCTCTTCAGGGAGAGACGGGCAGTTACTGCTTTACGGGGGAAGGGGCATTTAGTGCCTCTACAGGGAGAGACGGGGCATTTACTGCATCTACAGGTAGATATGGGCATTTACTGAATCTACAGGGGAGAGATGGGGCATTTACTGCATCTACAGGGGAGAGATGGGGCATATACTGCATCTACAGGGAGAGACGGGCATTTACTGCATCTACAGGGAGATACGGGCATTTACTGCCTCTACAGGGGAGATACGGGCATTTACTGCCTCTACAGGGGGAGAGGGAGATTCGGGGTTTTACTGCCTCTACAGGGAGAGATGGGGCATTTACTGCCTCTACAGGGGAGAGACGGGGCATTTACTGATCTACAGGGGAGAGACGGGGCATTACTGCATCTACAGGGAGAAGATGGGGCATATATGCATCTCCAGGGGAGCGATGGGCCATTTACTGCATCTACAGGGGAGATGGGGCATTTACTGCATCTACAGGGGAGAGACGGGGCATTTACTGCATCTACAGGGAGAGATGGGGCATTTACTGCATCTACAGGGGAGAGATGGGGCATTTACTGCCTCTACAGGGGAGAGATGGGGCATTTACTGCCTCTACAGGGGAGAGACGGGGCATTTACTGCATCTACAGGGGAGAGATGGGGCATTTACTGCATCTACAGGGGAGAGAAGGGGCATTTACTGCCTCTACAGGGGAGAGATGGGGCATTTACTGCCTCTACAGGGGAGAGATGGGGCATTTACCCTCATCTACAGGGAGAGAGGGGGCATTTACTGCATCTACAGGGGAGAGATGGGGCATTTACTGCATCTACAGGGGAGAGACGGGCATTTACTGCATCTAAAGGGGAGAGATGGGGCATTTACTGCCTCTACAGGGAGAGATGGGGCATTTACTGCATTTAAAGTTTTATGTTCATCTTGAAATTTCAACCAAAAGCCAAATATCCCGAACTTTTTGTGAGCAGTGTACATTTGTATATATCTTATATTCTGGCCTATGGAACTAATTCTGCATCTTTTCCAGACAGCTCAAAGGTCAACGTTTGAGTTTATCCCTTCAAATCTTAAATGTGTCTCTTCTAGCAAAGAGGAAAGTTACCAACTTTTCAGTCCATAGGCCCTCCATTCATTTTTTTTTCTTGCTGTCTGTGCAACTGACAAAAATTGAAAAAATCCGTAAAATTTACTATGCAAACAGCATTCAGGTTGGGTTAGTAAGGAACCAGTTAAAGCGTCCACAAAAAGTTTCCAAACGCTGCAGCTTAGGCTGGGATTACGTTGTGATTGTCAAATGTGCTGGTTTCAGCCCCGGTAACAGCTGGCGCTCAGTTTCATCAGAGGGAGATCATATTTTTGGCACGGTAAAAAGTTTACAAATTTTTATCTTGTCATAAAAGCATATTTAGAGGAAGCATTAAACGCACTTTAACGTTTCATCGCGTCCAACAGGGCTCGATAGATAAATGCATAATAATGGAAACCTTGCTTAAAGGGACGTTATACGGAAAAAGCTTTAATTACTCGAAAACCTGGAGCAGAACCCAACAAAGAGATGGGTTTATTTAAGCCAGATTCCCTTTTCCTGGCTTCTGAGGACTCGGAATTATAGGCGCAGCTTTTTATGTTTTTTTTCCCAGTATTTGTAATTGAATACATAATTCTGACTCTGCGGGTCTGTGTCAGTGGGGAGAGCGAGAATGCACAAAGTCTACAAAGCAAAAAACATTCATCTGTTGTTTTTGTCTCGCTTTCCCCATTGTGTGATAGTAAGCTCATGGGCTGAATTCGAACCTCTTCTTCCATCTGGACGAGGTACACATACAGGAGTACATAGGAAAAGAACGGGCACTGCTAACGAAAATGTGCAAAATGTAATGAACAACCCAAAAAATAAAGGATGGAGCACACCCGAAACGTTGAAAAGAAATTGTTTCAAATGCATAAAACAGGCAATTTAAAAACCTTTTAAAAAAAATATTTTATTATTACTGTAACAGCTATAGAGAAGTGGACCCTCTGGAGCACTGCAAGTGGTGGTATAAGCCACGACAGGGAGTGGAACCTAAGTTGGTCTCGGTGTTCACCAGAGCCCACCGCATGGCAGGTTGCGGTTGTTGTGGCAGGGGTCCGACCAGATCGCTACCCCGACAAAACTTGCTTGTGGTGGTTGCTGAGGTGCTACATGGTGCAGAATCATTGAACAAACTCGTAGTCGGGGACAGGCAGGAATTTCAGGACAGGCGTTAAAGGTTCAAGTGGTCAAGGGATGGAGGCAAGCGGTACGGGACATGGTATAACTATGAAACAAGTTGGGAACGCTTCTCGCAAGGCACAAGGCACTATTGATCTGTTGAGGAAAAGAGGAAGAGGCAGAGTTAAATAGAGTCCGCGCCCGGCGAAGACCAATCACTGGCGCACTGGCCCTTTAAATCTAGCAGAGCTGCTGTGCACGCCCTGGGAAGTGGGGACACGGGCGGCTGCCCGCAGGTAGAGAGTGGGGAGCAAGGTGAGTAGCTGGGATTGTTATTAGGGCCTGCGAAGCCACCCCCTTTTCTCCTCCCTCTTTCTCAACTGGAGAAATTTCAGCACCACCGCCTGGTCCAGGACAATGTCCTCTGGCTCCCATCTCGTTTCCTTTGTCCCAAACCCCGTGCAGTCGATGAGAAATCACTTCTCCGTGGCCAAAATCTCTTTCACTGCACAAACGTTGGTGGTATCAGCTTCAGGCAGAAGGGAGTAGATTTTCCGAGAAGATCGGTTCAGGACTAAAGGTTTCAGCAGGGAAACATGGAAGAAGTTGAGGACGTGCATTGCAAGTGGAAGCCGGAGCTTGTAGGCCACTGGGTTGATGTCTTTCAATACCTCAAATGGCCCTGGGAAGTAAGGACCCAGTTTGTAAATGGGGATTTTAAGCTGAATGTATTTGTCCGAAAAGTCCTGGTATGGAGCGTTCGGACCCGACAGATGCTTGAAGGACGTTAGTGGAGAGGAAGGGTTCACCAGACGAGGTGCCACCAAACAGCGAGCCTGTCGGTCTTGACCCCAATGCATAACTTCACCCATCTTCCAGTCGAGCATAGGGGCATGGCGTTGCAGCCACGGAAGACGCAGAAGAACTATTGAGAAAATACGGGGTCGTACATAAAACGCAAGTATCTCCTTATGTAACACTCCACATGAAGGGACAAGAGTTCAGTACAAAATTGGACTGAGTCACTGAGAAGCTCTCTGCTGACTGAAGAGATGGTCAGGTTTTTCTAGGCGGACCACCGGGAGGTGATACTTAGACACCAGGGCAGCGTCCATGAAATTCCAAGCTTATCCGGAGTCCCGGAAAGCTGAAACTTGGAACTGGATTCCAGAACCGGTCACGATTTGTACTGGCATGATCAAACGTAGAGAAGAATTACTCACACCTAGGGATGCCTCTCCCATGTAGCCTAGGTGCGTGTATTTCCCGGACATTGTGGATGGTACGAACAGCCCCTGTGAGGAGAATGTTCAGGGCTGGCACAGTAGAGGCACAGGTTCTCCTCACGCCATTGGGACAGCTTTTGCGGAGTCAGATGGGCACTGTCCACTTGCATGGCCTTGTCAGTGGCTGGCAGGGAGGATGGCAATGGAGGCCTTTGATACTGGAGCAAGACGAGGTACACAACATGTCCTGGTCGTTTCACACTCCTGACAGAGTTCCTCCTGCCTCTCTGAAAAGCGTACATCAATCCGAGTGGCCTGGTTTATAAGGTCACTCAGGGTAGAAGTGAGGTCTTGGGATGACAGCGTGTCCTTGATCTGACTGGGGAGACCCTTCTTGAAGGTGGCACTCAATGCCGCATCTTTCCAGGACAATTCCAAGGCCAAGGTGTAGAATTGCACTGTATATTCGCCTACGGAAGAGTCCCTTTGGCGCAGGTTCAATAAGGTGGTTTCGGCAGAAGAGGATCAGGCTGGTTCCTCAAAGACACTGTGGAGCTCAATGAGGAAAGTGATGAGGTTGGCTGGAACTGGATCAGGGCTTTCCCGGAGAGAAGGCTGACCACGAAAGCCACCTTAGACCTTTCGGTAGGAAACTGGCTGGCCATCTGTTCCACATGCAAGGAGCACTGGGTGATGAAACCTCTGCAGGCCTTAGGGTCCCAATCCAACTTCGTCGGCATAGATAGATGTAGCTTAGGGCCAACAGACAAAACGGGAGTTGATGAAGCAGAGGGAGGCACGGAAGATGACTGCTGCTGCTGAGTGGTGAGGAGCTGCTGTATCATGATGGACAGGTGGTTGAGTTGTTGCGCTTGTTGCGCAATCTGCTGCGACTGCGGGGCCATGATGGTGGTGAGGTCAGTGACGCTCTGCAGAAGCATCTTGGCGGGGTCCATGGCCAGATCAAACTGTAACGACTGTGGAGAAGTGGATCCAGGGAGCGGAATCTAAGTAGGTCCCAGTATTCATCAGAGTCCGCCACAAGGTACCTTGGGCTTGCTGTGGCAGAAGCCTACCAGGTCGCTACCCCTGACGTCACTTGCTTGTGGTGGCGGCCGAGGTGCTGTGTGGTACAGCATTGTAAAACAAGCTCGAAGTCAGGGACAGGCAGGAAGGACAGGACAGGCGGCAAAGGTTCATGGTCAAGGGATAGATGCAAATGGTACGGTACGTGGTATAATTAGGAAACAACTTGGGAACATTTTCTCACAAGACAAAAAACACGGTGACCCTGGGCCTCTTGACTGCTTTTCTCTCTTTGTCTGGGCGGTCAGTTTAGGTGGACAGCCATGTCTTGGTAGGTTAGCAGTTGTGCCATACTCCTCCCATTTATGGATAATAGATTGAACACTGCTCCATGAGCTGTTCAGAGCTTGGGTTGTTTTCATAAAACCTAACCCTGCAATACACTTAACCACAACTTTATCCCTGAGCTGTCTTGCATGTTCCTTGGTTTTCATGATGTTTGTTCACTAATACTATCTAGTGAAGCTCTGAGGCCTCTACAAAACAACTGAGAATAAATTACATATAGATCTGCTCTATTTACTAGTTGGGTGACGTCTAGAGGTAATTATTCACACTGGATTTTGTTTAGGTGGATCAGGGTACAAGGAGCTGAATATATAGGCTCGCTGAATGATTCAATCTGTTCATTTGCAAAAAGCACCTATAATTTTCTTTCCATGTCACGAATACTTGTTACTTTGTGTTGCTCTATCACATGAAATATCACTCGGCTCAGAAAGTGGAACATCTCTCCTTGAGGCCAGGAGAGCACCAAATGGTGTGTAGAGTTTGTTTCCTTTTTGCCCTCTACTAAGCATCTCATTATCACAAGGCATTATGTGAAAGGAGCTGAGAAGCTCAAGCGCCTTCTATAGGATGGAACAAATCCTCAATTCGCTTTTGACCCACTTGGTCTTGAGAAAGCAAAAAGGATATTTAGCCAAGCAGATGAGAGATACTGGCTTGGCTAAATATCCTTTTTGCTTTCTCAAGACCCGGTAGGTCAAAAGCGAATGGAGGATTTGTTCCATCCTATAGAGGGCGCTTGAGCTTCTCAGCTCCTTTCCCATAATGCCTTCTGAAATATCAATAACTATACACTTAAGTTTGTGGCTGTAACCATGAGGAACAGTTCACACATATATCAGTGATGTTGTAATTTCCCCAAAAAATAAAAATGAGGAAAAATTATACCCGTGGTGAGCAGCAAATAGAGTCCGGGAACCCAAATAACGGCAGAAAAATGCTCCTCACGTATCATTGCCTCCTGATCTAGCTTCCCCAGGAGTACATGATTGACAGCTGCACTCCAGAGGTAGCGGCCACGATCAAAGTAACCATTGATCTTGGCAGCGTAACCTTTCAGACACCGAGGTCAATATTGGTCTGAAGATCTAGGCTATATTTAAACAATGGATTAACAAAAATAATCTGATGTCTATCCTTGGCAGAAATCTGAGGCATAACTTTGGATCTCAGATTTTTGCGGCTTTAAACTTAGATTAGACCCATTAAATGAAGCTTATCCAAGCCAAGGCTGACCCCACAGCTTCCTTGGAGAATCCATGACAATTCCAGATCAAAAAGCAAATTTAGTCTTTTCAAAGTACTTTCCCCCAGGATCCATTACGAATTTTTGTCACCTGAACATCTGAAAGGGGTTTCCTCACCACATTTATTGGCTTTTAACATGTAGGAAAAGGTAAACAAAGACTATTACCAAATATATTGCTGTTTTGATTTTGCTTTGTTCCGGAGATAAAGAAGATTTTATCTACTGCTAGTTTCTCTAGGTTACAGACCACCTCTCTCTGTTCTCTCTCTTATCTGATTGCTCCACAAGCTGCTGTCTGTCTTTGTTGAGTGTCTCCCTTCTGAGTCTTATCTTCAACACAGGAGCTTGTTTATCTAAGTTACTGAGTAGTTTTAACCCCTTTACGACCGTCCATGGTAGGCGGTGCGTGTCTTCTGCTGCCAGCAACACCATAAGATGTAGTTGCCTACAAATGGGGTTTGCGGCTCCCAGTGCTGTAGTTCACAGTTCAGTTCCTAGAGGTGTCTATGTGAACAGCTGGGACTGGAGGAAGCCTCCAATCTGTGCCGTTTAACCCCTTGATTGGCAAAAGTCATTGCTGTCTACAGAAGGGGTTTGTGGCTCCCAACTCCACAACTGTGCTAGGAACGGAGCTGAAGTGAACAGATCTCTTCCTAGAGAAGTCTCTGTCAATGGCAGGGACTGGAGGAAGCCTCTTATCCCTGCCGTTTAACCCATTGATGACTGCTGCGTTATCAAAGGGCATTCCCTTTCTCCATTGGGTCACCGGGATTCCCATTGTGCGTTGGAGCCTAGGGAATAGCTATGTAGTCTGCCCTGGTGACCTAGAGTAGCCCCAGATCTGTCTGTATAGTAAGCCTGCTGTTAGGGTGCACTGCGTATTACCCGAAAAGCATCCTGGGGAATATCTATACAGTCAGCCCTGGGGACCTAGAGTAGCCCCAGATCTGTCTGTATAGAAAGCCTGCTGAAAGGTGGTAAAGCGTGTTACCCCAAAAGCAACCTGGGGAATATCTATACAGTCAGACCTGGGGACCTAGAGTAGCCCCAGATCTGCCTGTATAGTAAGCCTGCTGTTAGGGTGCACTGCGTGTTACCCGAAAAGCATCCTGGGGAATATCTATACAGTCAGCCCTGGGACCTAGAGTAGCCCCAGAGCTGTCTGTATAGTAAGGCTGCTGTTAGGGTGTACTGCGTGTTACCCGAAAAGCATCCTGGGGAATATCTATACAGTCAGCCCTGGGGACCTAGAGTAGCCCCAGATCTGTCTGTATAGTAAGCCTGCTGTTAGGGTGCACTGCGTGTTACCCAAAAAGCATCCTGGGGAATATCTATACAGTCAGCCCTGGGGACCTAGAGTAGCACCAGATCTGTCTGTATAGTAAGACTGCTGTCAGGGCGCACTGCATGTTACCCTGACAGCAGCTTGTGTCAAACAGACACATAGTGTAATGTATTAGCATACAGGAGTATTAAAGTGTAAAAATAGTTATCCCTTAATGGTATTAAACAAAAAAGTAAAAAACATAAAAAAAAAGCGTGTAAAAATAAATAATAAAAAATTATTGTGAATAAACTGCACAAAAAAATAAACCTACACATTTTAGGCATCCACACGAGCGTAATAAACTGTAGAATTTATTTAATAGTTTATTTAGTGTGAAATGTGAATGGTGTAAAAAATAATAAAAAGACAGATGCAGAAAAACACTTTTTTATGTTCACACTGCAAAAAAAAAAGTTGTTGTTTTTTTTTTAAATTCTGCAGTAATTTATGTGTAAGGGCAAACTACACCCCCTAAAAATACAACCTCTCCAATATAAAACAAGTGCTCATACAACCGCTTCATTGAAAAAATTAAAAAAAGTTATGAATGTTGAAATTCAGGATTACAAAAAATGTAGGTGTGCCATTAAGGCCTTTTAGGTTGGCTTGTGCACTACAGATTATAAATCTCCTGCAGTTATTCACTATAACAGTAATAGCTAGGAATAGTAGAGCTGATATGCCAATTACTGCTATAGAACTGCCCACAGCCTGAACAGGAAGTGTGAGACTGAAACTATAGAACCACCCAAAGCCTGAACAGGAAGTGGGAGCCTCAAGCTGTAGAATTGTCCACAGCCTGAACAGGAAGTGCGAGACTGAAGCTGTCAAACCACCCAGAGCCTGATAGGAAGTGGGAGCCTGAAGCTGTAGAACTGCACACAGCCTGAAAAGGAAGTGCGAGACTGAAACTATAGAATCGTTCACAGCCTGAACAGGAAGTGAGAATCTGAAGTTATAGAACTGCCCACAGACTGAACAGGAAGTGGGAGTCTGAAGCTGTAGAAATGTCCACAGACTGAACAGGAAGTGGGAGTCTGAAGCTGTAAACCACCCACAGCCTGAATAGGAAGTGAGAGCCTGAAGCTGTAGAACTGCCCACAGCCGGAACAGGAAGTGAGAGCCTGAAGCTGTAGAACCAGCCACAGCCTGAACAGGAAGTGCGAGTCTGAAGCTGTAGAACCGCCCACAGCCGGAACAGGAAGTGAGAGCCTGAAGCTGTAGAACCGGCCACAGCCTGAACAGGAAGTGTGAGTCTGAAGCAACCTTTGGCACTGGACATGTAAATGTCTACTAACTGGGGCTAATATAACATAAAAGCTGCCTGCTCATAATACTGGCTGGAATTTGTGATATACAGAGGAGTCAACCTTTACTTTAGTCACTAAAAATACAAATTACACACATTATCATGACATAGTAGGAAAAAACTATTGCTCTGGATATAGGTGCTGGTCTCAGAGGTGAAAGCCTCGCCTACCTGACATTGACGGGAGCACACTAGCTACCATGCCGGCGGTTCGGCAACTTGTGATCTCATGGATGCTGAATAGGAATAAGCCCCTTGTCTAACAGCTGAGGTCATGTGATCCCTGATCCTGGGTGTCAGATGTAATTAGCGACCTTACACTGTCTGTTGATGGTGGACGAATCGTGTTCTTTGTCGGCACTGATGCCAAAAGACGTTGCTGCAGAGAGAGACGGTTTTTGGCTCCCAGTGCCAAAACTAGAGCAGCCTCTGTGATCGGCAGCGATCAGAAGAAGCCTCCGATCCCCGACGCTTAACCCTTTGATTTCCGTTGTCTGTGACCGTGGCATAAGCAAAGGGGATTCCCAGTGCCTAATGGAGCTTGAGGAATACCTATACAGTCAGCCCTGGGGACCTAGAGTAGCCCAATGGAGCTTAATGAAAAGCTATACAGTCAGAACTGGGGACCTAGAGTAGCCCAATGGAGCTTGAGGAATACCTATAAGTACCCGGGACTTTGCAATAGCAAAACAACATGAAGGGACCTAGAGTAGCCCAGGAGCTTGAGAACTATCGTCAGCTGGACTAGATACCCATGGAGCTTAGAAAGCTATACAGTCAGAACTGGGGACCTAGAGTAGCCCAATGGAGCTTGAGGAATACCTTTACAGTAAGCCCTGGGGACCTAGAGTAGCCCAATGGAGATTGAGGAATACTTATACAGTCATCCCTGGGGACCTAGAGTAGCCCAATGGAGCTTGATGAATACCTATACAGTCAGCCCTGGGGACCTAGAGTAGCCAAATGGAGCTTGCGGAATACCTATGCAGTCAGCCCTGGGGACCTAGAGTAGCCCAATAGAGATTGAGGAATAGCTATAAAGTCATCCCTGGGGACCTAGAGTAGCCCAATGGAGCTTGAGGAATACCTATACAGTCAGCCCTGGGGACCTAGAGTAGCCAAATGGAGCTTGCGGAATACCTATGCAGTCAGCCCTGGGGACCTAGAGTAGCCCAATGGAGCTTGAGGAATACCTATGCAGTCAGCCCTGGGGACCTAGAGTAGCCCCAGGGCTGTTTGTATAGTAAGTCTACTGTCAGGGCGCACTGTGTGCTGCCCTAACTGCAGCCTGTGTTATATTGAAATAGCATGCAAGAGTATACAGAAGTATTTTAATACATTAGTAATTGTTAAAAAAAAGAAATAAATAAATAAAATAAGTAATAAATTTTAAAAATGATAGTCCATAGATTACACCTACACATATTAGGTGTCCACACAGCTGTAATAACCTATAGAATTAATCTAGCAGTTTAGTGTGAAATGTGAATAGTGGAATAAATCTGGTACCTCAGGGGTTGAAGCCGCCACCTGAAGTCATGCCGTACAAGCATGTTACAGCCAGACTTGGACTGGACCACAGGGGACTAGGGAAAACCCCCGTTGGGCTCCTGAGCATGGTAGACCTAGAGTTGTCTTGTAGCTGCATATACATCCTCAGAAGAGGCAAAAAAAAAGCAGAGAAAGAGAGGCAAAAAGCAAGAGGCAGAGTATAGAAGGCTTATACAGTCATTTACAGTAGCTGTAGGGTGGGTCCCAAAAATTACCTCCACCAGTGGGCCCAGAAACAGCTCAACTGGTGGGTCCCTAAAATAAACTCCACCAGTGAGCCCAGAAACAGCTGAACTCTTTGGCCCCTAGAATCAAATCCACCTGTGGGCCCAGAAACAGCTCAACTGGTGGGCCCCAAGAGTCAGCTCCACCTGTGGGCCCAGAAACAGCTCAACTGGTGGGCCCCTGGAATTAACTCCATCAGTGGTTCCAGCAACAGCTCAACTGGTGGGTCCCTAGAATCAACTCCACCAGTGGGCCCAGAAACAGCTGAAATGGTGGGCCCCTAGAATGAACTCTATCAGTGGGCCCAGAAACAGCTTAACTGGGGGGCCCCTAGAATCAACTCCACCAGTGGGCCTAGAAACTGCTCTACTGGTGGGCTGCTAGACTCAGCTCCACCTGTGTGCCCAAAAACAGCTCAACTGGTGGGCCCCTAGAATCAACTCCACCAGTGGTTCCAGCAACAGCTAAACTGGTGGGTCCCAAGAATCACCTCCACCAGTGGGCCCAGAAACAGCTCAACTGGTGGGCCCCTAGAGTCAGCTCCACCTGTGGGCCCAGAAACAGCTCAACTGGTGGGCCCCTAGAATCAACTCCATCAGTGGTTCCAGAAACAGCTCAACTGGTGGGTCCCTAGAATCAACTCCAACAGTGGGCCCAGAAACAGCTCAACTGGTGGGCTTCTAGAGTCAACTCTACCTGAGGGCCTTAGATGCCCCAGTCCGATACTGGTTACAGTAACCAGCATGATGCATTAATTCATAATAGCTACCCCTAGAGGATGTCCTGTTGATCGCGTCCCAGCTCACTCAATGTAAATTTTGAAAATCTATCAAAAATGAAACATTGTAGACAAGAAATTGTTGTTTGTCTTTGAATAAACCTTGTGGTAGGTGGAAGAATCTCTGACAACAATGTAAGCAAATGTGGTCACCTCGGATTTGCAGTTACATTATCAAAAGCATTACTCAGGGCTTAAAGGATCTATTGGACTTGTCTGTGTGCGACTCCGCATGATGAGAACACCATCGCTATAATGACAAGAATAATTAAAACGGACCCTTATCAAATCCTTCACTCGGGAACCTCAAATTAATTCTGAAATATTCCATCCCTCGTGGCCAGAAATGTTACGTCGATCTGAATATCAAGATATGATATATGAGTGCGGCAGAAGGTGAAGTGCAACTCAAGACTAATCCATCCCAGTAATAATATTCCATAAGATGTGTGTAGAAGGGGCTCGGGCGTCTTTCCATCATGAAGATTTAACAGAGGCACCATCAATATCTCAATGATTAGGGACGCTCATGTAATATTCATGTGACCCTCGCAGTCAGCAACCTCAATGGTGGAGAAGCCCCAGAGCAACCATAGAATTCAGGAGCTGCTTAATACCATAGAGGTTCCTGGAGCCCCATATTATTTTCATGAAGTCGATTTCCCACTTTCCTATGGGCCACCATTAAAGCACCTGTGGTAACCTGAAGAGTTGTAGATTAAGACCAGAATTGCAGTGAAGGCCAGCTGAAGACCCCCTTATACAATAGGTGCCAAAGGAGGGCTACAACAAGTACACTCTGCCCTAACCATGTCTTGATGGGGCAAGGCCTGGGTGTAGAGAAGCCTTGCCCCCACTCTAGGGTCACATGGAGGGTTTAAACCCTTTAAAGTGAGTTGATTCTTGGGGTCCACCAGTGGAGTTGATTATTGGAGTCCACCAGTGCAGTTGATTTTTGGGTCCACCAGGGGAGGTGATTCTTGGGGTCCACCAGTGAAATTGATTCTTGGGGTCTACCAGTGAAGTTGATTCTTAGGGCCAACACTGCAGTTGATTCTTGGGGCCCACCAGTGGACTTGATTCTTGGGGGTCTACCAGTGAAGTTTATTCTTGGGGTCCACCCTACAACTACTATATAGCTATACATACTGTACATGTCTCTTGCACTCTGCCTCTATTTCTTGCCTATGTCTTCCCAGGAGCCCATCATGCCCACGGGTCCTGCTAGAGGATTCCCCTGCTTCTCTGTGGTTCTGTACAAGCCTGCCTTTCTTCAGGGGCCACATTGCTGCGACATGGACTGCTTCAATGCTTTGTATGCCCTAACCATGGTTTCTTGATGGGAAAAGGCCTGGGTGTAGAGAACACCCAGGGACAGGATAAATCAGAAATAATAACCCTTTCTTCAGTGTCAGAATCTGTTGCCTGGGGCCCAATAGTGGAGAGTTGATTCTTGGGATCCACTAGTTGAGTTAATTGTTGCTGTGCACCAGTTGAGTTGATCTTCAGGGTCCACCAGCGGAGTTGGTTCTTGGGGTCTACTAGTGGAGTTGGTTGTTGGGGTCCACTAGAGGAGTTAATTCTTGCTGTCCACCAATTGAGTTGATCTTCAGAGTCCACCAGGGGAGGTGATTCTTGAAGTCAACACTGGTCCTTTTATCCTGGAGGACACAGCAGGGTAGACAACAACCACAACAGATAGGGAGGACCGTGCAGACCTACTAAGCGGTTGCAGCGGAGAACCAGCAATCAGAACCATGAGCATAATTCTTCCCTTCGTAAAGCATTTTGCAAATAGTCCTAAGGGGGAGCACTCCAACCTTGCTGTCTCTCATTAACCTAGTCACATTCAAAAGGAGGAAACATTAATGACTTCCCGGCCTCTTGCTTGTTAAACTCCAATTAAACCTCCAGCAACAAATTATTGAAATTGTGGAGGTTCCCTTTAAGAATGTCGCCCTTGTCAGCAGGACGGTGTATGAACAACTCCACGTCCAGGTAAATATTCCATCTGAAGGGGGTCACATTAATGGGAATTCATTAGAGAGGTTTC
Organism: Phyllomedusa bahiana; assembly: GCA_025379985.1. NCBI lineage: Eukaryota > Metazoa > Chordata > Amphibia > Anura > Hylidae > Phyllomedusa > Phyllomedusa bahiana. The sequence goes on from JAODAL010011788.1 coordinate 14,382, forward strand.
ATTAGAGCGGCACAATGTGCCATCGGGAGGAGGGGAGACCATGAATTATTCATGAGGTTTAACATGTGAAATAGATGCAGATAAACAGCTCCCATTTCCACATGGCTTAATCATTAAGCGTAATCTCTTATTTTACCTAACGCCGCCGCACACATGATCTGAGAGTGCTGACACACAGAGCGTTGTTCTGCCGAGACGCTTATTAAATGCACAGATTTACATCATTATTAATTAACATCTGGCTCCAGTTGGGCTCAATGGGCCAGTAAGAAAGACGAGGCAGCGCGAATGCTCGAGTGCCAGGAGCCCGATGGGAGCGATCTCCGATAATATTCAAAATAAAAAAGGTCAATTGGTATCAAATCCTTTAAAATAAGGTTATAGAATGGATCCTATCGATGAAGAGGAGCCGGGCGGGTTATTTCCATCCTATGTTATATGTAGCTTCTCATAACTCTGCCGGTAATCCCAGTAATCCTATTATATTTTAAAGCTGGATTATGGTGTCATGTAAATAAAGATTAATCGAGGAGGGCATAGTCTACAAGCGCTGAGTGCTGAAGGCAACAATTCTGGCTCTTTGCCACGTCCCCACAAAACAACTCATCATTCAAACATCAAAAGCCATCAGCTCCCTCACCATCTAAGGACCAAAATCCACCAAATCCCTCTACATCAATGGCTAAAAATCCACCAAATCCCTCTACATCCATGGCTTAAAATCCACCAAATCCCTCTACATCCATGGCTAAAAAACTACCAAATCCCTCTTCCTCCAAGCCTAAAAAGCCACCAAGCCCCTCAATACTCGTCTACCACAATAATTCTCACCTTAGGGTCCCAGTATAGACCTCTATTTTCAGATATGCTGCAGCTTAATCTAAGGCCTGGAGGTACCCAACAGGGGAACCTGGAGCTCACAAGTTGGGTAGATTCTTGGGCCCACCAGTGGAGTTGATTCCTGGGGCCAACCAGTAGAATTGATTCTTGGGGCCACCAGTGGAGTTAATTCTTGGGGCCACCAATGGAGTGGAACCTAAGGCCTGGAGGTACCCAGTGTCCAACAGGGGCACCTGGAGATAAAAGTTGGGTAGATTCTTGGGCCTCCAGTGGAGTTGATTCTTGAGGCCCACCAGTGGAGTTGATTTTTGGGGTCCACCAGTGCAGTTGATTCTTGGGGCATTCCAGTGGAGTTGATTCTTGGGGCCCACCAGTGGAGCTGATTCTTGGAGCCCACCAGTGGAGATGATTCTTGGAGCCCACCAGTGCAGTTGATTCTTGGAGCCCACCAGTGCAGTTGATTCTTGGGGCTCACCAGTGGAGTTGATTCTTGGAGCCAACAGTGGAGTTGATTTTTTGGGTCCCTCCAGTGGAGATCATTCTTGGGGCCCGCCAGTGGAGTTGATTCTTGGGGCCCACCAGTAGAGTTGATTCTTGGGGCCACCAGTGGATTTGATTCTTGGAGCCCACCAGTGGAGTTGATTCTTGGGGCCCACCAGTGGAGTTAATTCTTGGGGCCCACCAGCGGAGTTGATTCCAAATCTTCTGTATGGCATTAATTGCTAGAAAATAGGAATGTATTACAATGATGACTTTATTCAGGACCTGGTGCTTTAAGCAGCAGTGCCACATACAGCCTGAAGCCAATCAGGAGTTTCCAGGGGACAACGGGCAGAAGGAAGAAGGGGCTGCACATATAAGTACAGCCTGCCATCTTAAGCAGTTTATTTCCATAGTTCAGTAGACATAGCTTTTGCAGCCTCGGCTGCTTTTCGATATATATCCACTGATAGAATGCTTGAACACTTTATACAGACATAGACTCTTGGTCATCTGAACGGATATCTTATCCTTCTTGAAACTGATTTTAGCATACTTTAGGTGGAGTTGATTCTTGGGGCCACCATTCGAGTTGATTCTTGGGGCCCACCACTGGAGCTGACTCTTGGGGCCCACCAGTGGAGCTGATTCTTGGAGCCCACCAGTGGAGATGATTCTTGGGGCTCACCAGTGGAGTTGATTCTTGGGGCCATCCAGTGGAGTTGATTCTTGGGGCCCACCAGTGGAGTTGATTCTTGGGGCCCACCAGTGGAGATGATTATTGGAGCCCACCAGTAGAAATGATTCTTGGGGCCACCAGTGGAATTGATTCTAGGGGCAACCAGTGGAGCTGACTCTTGGGGCCCACCAGTGGAGCTGATTCTTGGAGCCCACCAGTGGAGATGATTCTTGGAGCCCACCAGTGCAGTTGATTCTTGAAGCCCACCAGTAGAGAGGATTCTTGGAGCCCACCAGTGGAGTTTATGCTTGGAGCCCACCAGTGCAGTTGATTCTTGAAGCCCACCAATGGAGATGATTCTTGGAGCCCACCAGTGGAGTTAATTCTTGGGGCCCACCAGCGGAGTTGATTCCAAATCTTCTGTATGGCATTAATTGCTAGAAAATAGGAATGTATTACAATGATGACTTTGCAGTTTATTCAGGACCTGGTGCTTTAAGCAGCAGTGCCACATACAGCCTGAAGCCAATCAGGAGTTTCCAGGGGACAACGGGCAGAAGAAAGAAGGGGCTGCACATATAAGTACAGCCTGCCATCTTAAGCAGTTTATTTCCATAGTTCAGTAGACATAGCTTTTGCGGCTCGGCTGTTTTTGGATATATATCCACTGATAGAATGCTTGAACACTTTATACAGACATAGACTCTTGGTCATCTGAACGGATATCTTATCCTTCTGGAAACTGATTTTTAGCATACTTTAGGTGGAGTTGAATCTTGGGGCCACCCTTCGAGTTGATTCTTGGGGTCCACCAGTGAAGATGATTCTTGGGGCCCACCAGTGGAAATGATTCTTGGGGCCCCCAGTGGAGTTGATTATTCAGGACATCCAGTGGAGATGATTATCGGGGCCACCAGTGGAGTTGATTCTTGGTGCCCACTAGAGGAGTTGATTATTCAGGCCTTCCAGTGGAGTTGATTCTTGGTGCCCACCACTGGAGGTGACTCTTGGGGCCCACCAGTGGAGCTGATTCTTGGGGCCCACCAGTGGAGCTGATTCTTGGGGCCCACCAGTGCAGTTGATTCTTGGGGCCCACTATAAAGCTCCTATATATGACTGCACATGACTCGTTCTTTCTCCCTGAAAAGCAGCCCATCATGCCCAGAGGCCCACCGAGGGTTTTCCCTGATAGCCAGTCTGAGCTTCCTTGGTGTATATGCTCAATTAGAACACATGAGATACCTAGGGCAAGTTCCAAGGGCATATGTACACTTGAGTATATATAAAAAGATTAAGTATTCGGCATTACCAAGGAATTTACCCTTTGCTCCTTTACGAAAAAAGTTGTCGGCTAGACTGGATGATGAGTGGCTCATCAATTTAGGCTAATAAATGCAGCTTTTATCCAAAATCTTTACCCTACTAATCAAGATATATGGTTACATTTTGGGAGAAAATATTGAAACATTGCAAAAGAGAGTTTCTCTATTTTATTTTTAACCAAAAGTCTTTTTTTTGCCTCAGCATCCCCATATGTTATGCCAGGAACCCTTACAGTCTGCCACTTCAAGTCTCTATAAAGCTCAGTTGAATCTGGCAGTCTGTTGCAGAGTATACCACAAGCTCCTGTCTAGTCCTGAAATGTTAATTTATTGTTTCTTGAAATCTATTGTTTAGTTCACTTGTGTCATATTCTAATACATTGTTTTATATTGTCTTAGTTCTCTTGGTGCAAGTTCTAGAGTGTGTAGTCGTTGAAAACATCAGTTTTGTGTTGCTCTAGTTCCTATTTTGTTCTGCCCATTGGGTCTTAGATCCCTTTTCTGACTTATGGTCAGTTGTAGCTTAGGGACATTTTTGAAGAAAAGTTTTAGGGTCAGTTTTAAGGTTAGAGTCAATTGCAGTCATAGGGTGTGGTTTAGAGAAAGATTTAGGGACAGATAGTTGGGGATAGATAGTTAGGGACAGAAAGATTTAGGGACAGATAGTCTCTCATTTCAGTATTGAAATTAATAGAGAAATCTCAGTGGGGCACCTCATTTTGTTTTTTCCTCTGGCAACTGGTGTTCTTCTAGTTTGGCTTATATGTTGTTTGAATTCACCAGCGACATTACAATAGGCCAATAGTTTCTCAGGAGGAAACCATAATACTACAGCAATATCTTGAACTCCCACAGGATGGACTATTTTTGAAAAACAGATTGACTTTTGCCCTATGTGCCATGTTCACCTTTGGTAAGCATATTTGCATTGTGTTATTTGTGAAGACACCTTTCCTGGGTGCACTATTTATAAAGACACCTTCTTTCCAGGTGTTTCTCATATTTTTCATGTACAATAGTTGTTAATTGAAAGTGCTAAATGATGGTTTCTCAGCAGTGTCCTCCTGGTAGGGCTTCATGGTCAGGTCTGTGATATATGTTTTGCTGCTTTACATTGTATCTAAAAATCTGTTCACTTTCCTCTTGTACGGTTTGTCCATTTTCTAGTTTGTTAACTGGACAAGATATTGGTGGAGTTTTTCTATCTTTTTATTTTAATTAATTATCTTTTTACTTTATTAGTACTATAACATATGTATTAATATTTTTCTAGGACAAGCGGTGCAAGCGGATGTACATGCCTTTTTTTCTTCTTGTTAAAGGGGTTGCCCGCCTCTTAGTTTTTTTTAGGTTCATTAAGCTCACTATGGCCTAACAGACTTTATTGCATTCATATGTATTTCATATATTCTGTTTTCATTTAATTTTTAGTAATTTAATTTAATTTGAAACATAAGCCCTTCCTACTACAGTTTGCCTCCTGAATAGAGGACATGCCCAGCAGATAATAACAATTATTGTAATTGTCCCAATTGTCATGATGCACAATGTGGTTCCCACTCTGGACCGCGGGTGTGTTCGTGGTGGTGTTCCTACCTCTAATCCCCCTAGTGGCGTCTACTCACCTCTCCATGCCTCTGCTTCCCTTTTTCTCCCCCCCCCCCCCCCCCGTTTCCTGTTACCGGGGTCTACTCACCTCTCCATGCCCCTGCTCCCTCACCCCCCCCCTGTCCTGTGACCGGGGTCTACTCACCTCTCCCATGTCCCTGCTCCCCCCCCCCCCATTTCCTGTGACCGGGGTCTACTCACCTCTCCATGCTCCTGCTCTGCTCCCATCTCCTGTCTGTGACCAGCGTGCGCATACATCAAAATTATTATAATTATATACTAGGCATACATGCTAGGCAGCAGGTCAGCCAGTGCTTCCAGAGTGTAGCCACTTCTATAGTTTAGCTTTTAGTGTAGCTTAAGGCTGACACTAACCCCCTCTCACTATTATCCTAGTACCTATTGAACCAGGGATACTGGGAAGAGCCAGGTTACTATCAGAAGTGGACCCTCTAATGTGATACTCTGGTATTTTTAGGATGGGAAAAGGCCAATATCCATGGATCTTCCCATCCTGATAGTAGCAGGCAGCAGCTGTTGGTTTTACCATTAACATCCAAAAAATAAATTGTAATGCTCACCCTCTACTGCTTGCTTATGTGCTCCATCTCAGTATACTTTTCATGTGCTATAGATTCTCTGCTGTTGGCTTCAACGTGTAGTCCAAGTGTGGCTTGATATAAAGAGGGCTAGGCGCACCACAGCTGTGAATCTCCCTGAAGGCCACTTTCAAAAGTTGTCAAGTATGCTTTAAGCATTTTGCTTTTTTGTGCTCATTCTCTATGTATTTGGCATCATGCCTATAAGAACAGCAAGCAACAGTCAGCTCAGCAGCCCTGGTATTGGCGTTATGACATAAGGACTTCTCGTATGGCCGCATTATCAAAATTGATTTTACGTGAAAAAATAAATATAGTTTGAGCCTTTTTAATTGACCTTCAATGGACAATGTGTCCTGCACTGGTAAATATGCAACTCATGAAAACATGCTCTTCAGTTTTGTATAATTTCATTGGGATTGTAGGTACATGCGCTGATTAGTGTTGATCGAACTGTTCTAGAAAAGTTAAGTTCTAGTAGAACTTCTCGAATTTTTAGAACTCGAACCGAACATTTTACTGTTCGTCCGAGTAAAGCTCTAGCTCTACATGCTATTTTCAGTTTTGTTTTCAGCGGTTTTCTGCACTTTTGGCCCCATCCAATCACCTTTCTGCCCTTTTGGCTCCATCCAATCACCTTTTGGCACTTTTGGCACCATCATTATATCACTGCAAATAATAATCCCTGTTAAAACATAACTTTTACTAGACTATTTAAAATATTACTATCTAAACCCCTATATATAACCACTGCATACCTAGATGATACAGCATACTGTGCATTATCTGCCAGTGGAGTAATCGCCCCGATAAAGAGCGGCTCCGCTTTAATGACAGACAATATCACTACATGCGTGTATAAACACCTTTAAATCCCAGCTATCCCGACGCGTTTCCCCCATACAATTCTAGGGTTCATCAGGGGATTCAAAATTTCTCTCACTGTGGAAAAAGAATACGCTATATACAACGCATATATCACAAAACACATGTACTTCCAAATTAGATAAGTGGACTGATACTTAGCTTAAGTGCTGCCAGGTATAATGACGATAGTTCCCGCAGCACCTTAGTACGTGGCACCCCCAAATTTAAAAGGGGATCCCTTTTTTTGGGGTGCCAGCGTACTAGAGGAGCTGCGGGGGGGAAATTCGTCATTATACCTGGGCCCTTAAACTAAGTTTTAGTCCCCCTTATTAATTTGGGAAGTAATGTTTTGTAGTTTTGCTTTTATAGCGTTTCTTTTTCCCCAAATGAGAGAAATTTTTTAATCCCCCGTGACCCCAAATTGGTATGGGGAAAAGCTTTGGGATGCTGGGGATTTAAAGGGGTTTACAGCATGTAGTGATTTGTCTTCATTAAAAGCGGAGCCGCTCTTTATCGGGGGGGATTACTCCACTGGAATAATCCCCAGTATGCTGTTTCATTGGGATGTAGTGGTAATATATAGGGGTTTAGATAGTAATTTTTTAAAAAAGTTAGTAAAAAGTTTTGTTTAAAAGGGATTTTATTTGCAGTGATATATTTTTTTTAAATTCCTTTTTTCATATAGAATTTGTAGTACTTTTGGGACCATCCAATCACCTTTCGCACGGCGGCCATCCCCTCACCTTCTGACTTTTGGCGCCATCCAATCCCTTCTGCATTTTTTCGGCCATCCTATCCCTTTCTGCACTTTTGGGGCCATCCAATCATCTTTTTTGCACTTTTTTTGGGGATCCAATCATCTTTCTGCATTTTGTGGCCTCCAATCACCTTTTTTGCACTTTTGCCCATCCAATCACCTTTTTTGCACTTTTTAGGCCATCCAATACCCTTTTTTGCCCATTTGGCCCATCCAATCCTTTCGCACTTTTGTTGGCCATCCCAATATCTTTTGGACATTTGCCATCCAATCACCTTTCTGTACTTTTGGCGGCCATCCAATTTGTGCAAAGCACAGGAAATGTCAAAAAACGCATTGCTGACTGTGGGCTTTATTGGCTGCTAAAACCCAAATGCCATTTAGATTAATTTAAAGTATTGCCTTGGGGAACGCTTTTTTGTCACTCTTGTTTTGTGCATTTTCCTCCCATAGACAGAATAAATTAGGGAGTTGGTTTTGTGGGGTAAATCTTTCCCACACCCAGAAGCTGTTATTTGGTGACATTTGCAGGCTACATAAAGCCTAACTTCATTCATGGAAATTTATATTTTTCAGAGTGCTTGGGTTTTTCAGTCTACTACGCCCAAAAGTTCTGTTTTTTCATGTTTTTTTGGGGGTTTGTAATTGTTTAAAAACCGTCTCCAAAATTCTTATGTGTCAAAGAAAGGGGTTTTTGGTTTTTCCCCCTCGGGGTGCGGGCCCCCTAAAGCTGCTTCCGTGACCTCTATGCTACACTCCTGTTGCAAGCCGTCCTATCTTTTTTCAGTTAGCCATTGAAAAAGGAATGAAATATTTTAGCCTTCGGTTTTTTTTGACCTTAGAGACAAATTGTTTTCACTAAAATTGTTCCATGTCCAGTTTCTGTTATGGATGGTAATTCCAAAATTTTCCACACCGTTAGGGTGAGCTTTACAGCTCCCGGGAATCACCGCAAAGTCCTTTTTCCCGGCTTTTGGGGAAGAGACAATTTTAAGGTGCAAAGGGGTTTCCCTTTTCTGTATTTTATTGTGCAGAAAAAAAAATATGGCAACATGCACGCAAAAGACGGAAAACTAAACAAAATCCCCTCGTTTGAGCACTTTCTTTCCCCCGGTGCAGTTCCCTCACTAACACCTTGGGGCAATGTAGGTCCCGGGTAAAGCATGGCCTCCTCCATGTGAATGCCCCCGCCCAGAAGGTAGGGCTGAAGTTGCAGCCCCAACCCAGTCATGACCCGCTGACCTTAAATACCCAGGGGAAATCCTGGATTAAAAAACGGGAGCAAACACCCCCCTTACTCCTAATGAAGGCCGACCAGGTGGCTGGGGAAACCCTATTTAAAATACGGCTAAATATGTGGACGTCTGTATGTTGACATAATTATATTTGGGGCCCTTTTTATCACCGAGGTCCTTACCTTGGTGGCATGTATCTTGAACTTCCAGGCATATGTCCAAACTTGGCTGGTATATAAATGCCATTGCGACTTCCCGCTGCTGCCTTAAAAAAGGCATTTAAAAAAAACGAAATCTTCTCCCCCTAACTTCAATGGGTTTCAAGTTCGAGTTTGAGTTGGAATAGAACTTTGAACCGAACTCACAAAAGTTTGAGGTTCTAAAAAAAATTATTTTCTCTTTTGTCAAAAACTAGTGCGAAACATAAAATGAAAGCCCCTGAAAACATGAAAGAATAACTGGGGAAATTTAAGACAAAGGCGCCTGCTGAGGAGATACATTCGGCAGCGAATGACCAGTCAGTTCTTGGACTTGATAACTTGGAAGCAAAGATATTGACAATTATAAGGATGTGAGTCTGACGAGGGCCGGATTGTGGTTTCTTGATACTGGGTCAGAGCCTCTCCGGGGCTGCAGGTCTTGTGGGATGTCCCTGGTGTGTAGTGATTAGCACCAGTCAAATAAGCTCCAAAGAAGGACAACTGGTGAACGATAAGGTTGTGCCACTTTCTGGTATACTGTGTATGTCAATACCTTTCTCTGCTTGGTGTCAGCGAGTGGAAAACATTGGCCCAGATGTATGAAAAGTATCTGTATGGTAAGTGTACTAAGTAGTGCTGGGGGTAAGGGTATACTTACTGTATGGGGTGGAAGTGTCTCTGGCACTTTAAAATGTCTAAAGACGAAATAGATAGTAGATTGAGATAATAGAAATATGAGAAGTAGTATGAGATTGATAATGATGATGATAGTAGATTGAGATAGTAGTATGGGTAGATAGATAGGGTAGAGTAGATAGGGTATTTTGATAGATTGATAGATAATAATAGATGAGAGATAATAGATAGATAATAGTTTGGATAGATAGAATGAGATAGATAGATTGATCACACCCATTTTTGAAGAAAAAATTTCTTGACCCCCCCCTCTCTGTCCAAAAATATCGCCCCATCTCACTGCTTCATTTTTTTCGAAAATCCCGGGAAAAACTTGTCTACCTTAAATTGTCCCCCCACCCCTCCTCCAATCTCTTCTTGACCACTCCCCAAACTGGTTTCCCATCCCTCACTCTACAAAAAACCCCCCAACCAAGTCACTAATGACCCATTAAAACCCCAAAAAGCCTCACCCAACTCTATTCCTTTTTCTTAGACTGTCTCTGCCCTTTGACACTGTCGACCCCTCACTTTCCCCATAAAAATTTCCCCTCTCCCCGGGATCCGGGACTTTGGCCCCCTTCCTGGATTCCCCTACCCTCATGGGTCGGGCATTCCGGTCTTTTTCCTCTCGCTCCACCCCCTCCCCCCGGACTTTTTGGGTCCCCCAGGGGTCAGTCCTGGGCCCCCCTACTCTTCTTTTATACTCTTGGTTGGGTCATCTACACACTTGGCTCCCCATTCCAAACCCGTATGATGCGAAACCCAAAATCTACTTCTCCGTCTGATATTACCCCTCTACTCTCCCGGTCCCCCTTGTTTGTCCTCCATTTCCTCCTTTTCTCCCCCGTCTTTTAAAACTTAATGTGAGAAAACTGAAATTTTATTATCTTCCACCGTCCCACTCCATCCCGCCCCCGATCTCTCTATCATAGTCAATGGCTCTACACTCTCACCGGTGCCGAAAGTCCGCTGCCTTGGGATAACACTCGACTCTGCCTTGTCCTTCAAACCCCAAATCCAAACCCTCACCTCAACCTGCCGCCTCCACCTGAAAAACATCTCTCGCATCCGCTCGTTCCTCGGCTATGACACTACAAAAATGCGGGTCCATGCCCTTGTCATCTCACGCCTAGACTATTGCAACATCCTTCTCAGTGGCCTCCCAGCTAGCACCCTCGCTCCCCTCCAATCCATCCTCAACTCTGCTGCCCGTCTTATCCACCTCTCTCCTCGCTACTCCCCTGCCTCTCCCCTATGCCAATCCCTTCACTGGCTTCCCATTGCCCAGCGAATTCATTTCAAGTTAACCCTGACCTACAAGGCTCTCCATGACCTCTCCCCTCCATACATCTCTGCCCTAATTTCCAAATATCTCCCCCCACGCACTCTCCGCTCCTCACAGGACCTTCTTCTCCACTCTCCTCTTGTCACCTCCTCACACAACCGTCTCCAAGATTTCTCTCGTGCCTCCCCCATACTCTGGAACTTGCTGCCCCAACACCTCAGACTCTCCCCAACTTTCACCAGCTACAAAAGCAATCTGAAAACACTTCTCTTCAGGATTGCCTATGACCTAGAATAACACCACTGTCACTTCACCCCACAAACATGTCTGCCCCTCACCTTCTGTCTCTTTCCCCCTTCCTTGTAGATTGTAAGCCTTCGCGGGTAGGGCCCTCTCTCCCTCTGTACCTGTTGTTAGTCAGAGATTGTCACTATTGTAAATGTTTGACTTATGTATGTAACCCCCTGAATGTACAGCGCCATTTAATTAATTGCGCTATAAAATAAATAATAATAATAATAATAATAGATATAGATAAGAGATAGATAGATATGAGATAGATAGATATGAGATATATAGATATGAGATAGATAGATATGAGATAGATATGAGATAGATATGAGATAGATAGATAGATAGATAGATAGATAGATAGATATGAGATAGATATGAGATAGATATGGGATAGATAGATATGGGATAGATAGATATGAGATAGATAGATAGATAGATAGATATGAGATAGATAGATATGGGATAGATATGAGATAGATAGATAGATAGATAGATAGATAGATAGATATGAGATAGATAGATATGAGATAGATAGATATGAGATAGATAGATAGATAGATAGATATGAGATAGATAGATAGATAGATATGAGATAGATAGATAGATATGAGATAGATAGATAGATAGATAGATAGATAGATAGATAGATAGATAGATAGATAGATAGATAGATAGATATGAGATAGATTAGATTAGGTTATTGTCTGGAGATTACATGAGGGAAGGTATCAATAAGCAAATAGAGAATTTGTAACAGAAGGGAGTAGTCAGCTGTATGAAAAGCAAAGGACAGATTGAGGAGAAGGAGCACAGAGTAATAATGAAGGCAGAGGACAGGTCTAGGAGGAGGCTTACATAAAATTCATAACAAGGTATCAGCTACCATGGCCAGTGTAAATATAAAAATATATGTATTTAATCAAAATATTAAAGAACACATAAAACAATGCACCTAACATACCCAACCAGGGAAAATCATAGAGAATGAGACAGCAGCATGGCGGTGTACAGAAATTAGGGGCACATCCTGATATATATCAATTAAGAATATTCATAATATACAGACATGTGTAGGAAAAAAATAATATATTCGTAATAATAGCAATAAAAAATATAGCTAAGAATATTGTATAGCCACTAATAATAAGTACGACAGCACTACATCAGTGAATTCAAGTCACAATATGTCCTGAATAAAGTCTGTAAAGAATAATTATAAAGATATTATAAAGTGATGTGGATATATCTCAATCCTAAGCAACTCCCCCCATGCTGCTGTCTCAGTCTCTATGAGTTTCCCATGTTGGGTATGTTAGGTGCTTTGTTTTATGTGTTTTTTAATATTTTGATTAAATAAAGATTTTTATATTTATACTGGCCATGGTAGTTGATACCTTGTTATGAAGAGTAATGGAGAAGGTCTAGAGGGAGGAGAAGAAAAGCGTAATGTAGAAGGCAGATCTAGAAGGAGGGGGATGGAGTAATGGAGAAGGCAGAGGAAAGGTCTAGAAGGAGGAGCACAGAGTAATGGAGAATGCAGAGGACAGGTCTAGAAGGAGGGGGGATGAAGTAATGGAGAAGGCAGAGGAAAGGTCTAGAAGGAGGAGCACAGAGTAATGGAGAAGGCAGAGGAAAGGTCTAGAAGGAGGAGCACAGAGTAATGGAGAAGGCAGAGGAAAGGTCTAGAAGGAGGAGCACAGAGTAATGGAGAATGCAGAGGACAGGTCTAGAAGGAGGGGGGATGAAGTAATGGAGAAGGCAGAGGAAAGGTCTAGAAGGAGGAGCACAGAGTAATGGGAGAAGCAGAGGAAAGGTCTAGAAGGAGGGGCACAGAGTAATGTAAGAAGCAGAGGAAAGGTCTAGAAGGAGGAGCACAGAGTAATGGAGAAGGCAGAGGACAGGTCTAGGAGGAGGAGAAAAGAGTAATGTAGAAGGCAGATGACAGGTCTAGAAGGAGGGGGATGGAGTAATGGAGAAAGGCTGAGGACAGGTCTAGCACAGAGTAGCGGTGTGAAGCTTTTGCGGTACAAACAGACAATGCCACCATACTGTATACTTCAATAAATCCGCCACACTGTACACATATATTTACATGGGAAAATCTGTCAATTGAATTTCTTTGTTTTTTGTTCCGAGGAAAGTATCTTTCAGTCTTCACTTTTCCCTCCTGTTTTTCTAGGTCCCGTCTATTTTGTGTATAGTAGCAGGGTGCGGGGCGCCGCCGCGGTGTCACTGTGTGGATGTCAGGCCGTCAAGGTCTGGAGTAGAATTAAAGCTAATTAAATCCTCTAATTAAAGTCCTGCTCTTTACGTTTCCCGGTGGAGGGAGGGTCACGGCCGGAATCGCTGCCTCCTTGTAATTATCCTGCAGCCGCTCTTCTTCTTTTGCATCTTTCTGGCTTGTTACAAATATTTACTGACTATGATGTGAAGGAGACACAAGTTCTCTGATCAACAATTACATTGGGTAATTAGCCCCCGAGCGGAGGATTTACAGCCAGAATGACTATAAAGGGTCGAGGGGAACAGGTCTCCAATGTGTCCACAATGCACCCCCAGAAGAGGCGTCAACCGCAGGGATCCATCGCTACAGCCCCAATATTGCACCACTATACTAGAACCCCCCCCGCCCCCCCCCCATGAGTGAAAATCCATCCAGAGCGAGGAAATTGCTTTATCTATGGACATAAAGCAAAGAAAATCAGAGGAGCAAAATCAAATCGAAAGACTGTATCTAATGTTGAGGTGGAACTCCTTCAGGTTCTCTCATTTTTCTCTCCCTCTTCTCCTCCTTTCTTTTTTTTTCTCTCCATAGCCTTTCATACCCATTGCTGCCTCCCTTCACCGTCTCTTACACTCCTTTTCGTCTTCTCTCCCTTTCCTCATCTTTCTCTCCTCTCCTTTTTCTCTTCCTCCCCTCCTCTTCCTCTCTTCTCCCATACTTCCCTTCTCTTCCCCTCCTCTCCTACTTATTCTACACCTCCTCTGCTCATTCTCTCCTCTACCACTCATCTCGTTTTTCTTTCACTCTCTGCCTCTACTCCTCACCATTTCCTCTCCTACCATTCCATTGCTTTCTTCTCCCTCTCCTCCCCTTCTCTCCTTCTCCTCTTGCTCTACCTTTCTCTTTCCTCTTTTCTTCCTTTCTTCTCCTTTACCTTCACTCTTCCCTTTTCTCCTCTACCTTTCCTATCCCACTCCTTCCCTCTTCTCTTTCCCTCTCCTCCCCTTCCCTTCCCCTCTTCTTCCCCTCCTCTCTTACTTATTCTACACCTCCTCGCCTCTGCTTCTTCTCTCCTCTACCACTCCGCTCCCTCTCTTTCCCTCTTCTCCTCAACATTTCCTCTCCTACCATTCTCCTCTCCCTCCTCTACCTTTCCTATGCCACTCCTTCCCTTTCCTCTCCTCGTCTCCCTCTCTTCCCCTTCTCTTCCACTCTTCTTTCCCTCCTCTTCTACTTATTCTACACCTCCTCTCCTATGCTTCTTCTCTCCTTTACCACTCTTCTCCCTTCCCTCTCCCTCTCTTTCCCTCTTCTCCTCACCATTTCCTCTCCTACCATTCTCTTGCTTTCGTTTCCTTCTCCTCCTCTTCTCTCTTTCTCCTCTTTCTCTGTCCTCTCTCTCCGCTACCTTTCCTATCCCACTCCTTCCCTTCCCTCTACTCTTCTCTTCTCCATCTCTCCTCCCTCACAATTTTTTGGGTGTTAAGTACCAACTAGTGTATACCCAGATGTCACCCACCTTCATCTCACCGCTCCCAACCTAAACACATAGTCATCAACTTGTTCATAAACCCATGTGCTTACTCTCCCCCACTATCCTTCTCTATGTGAGAACAATACCTAGGGGTAATATGTGGCATTTGAGCCTTACATCTACACCCCTTCTGTAACAGCTGGAGTAGAGGAACTGTTGTACCACTGCAGGCGATGGTGTAAGCTGCACCAGGGAGCGGAGTCTAAGTGGCCGCTGGTTTTCACCAGAGCCCGCCACAAAGTGGATCGGACTTGCTGCGGCAAGTGATCCTCCAGGTCGCTACCCTTGGCGTGACTTGCCTGCAGGGACGGCCAAGGTGTGGCGTGGTACAAAATCACTAGGCAGGCTCGTAGTTGGGGACAGGCAGGAAGGTCAGGACAGGCAGCAAAGGTTAATGGTCAAGGCAATAGGTTCAGTACATGGTTTAATGCGGATGCACGCGCCGGGAACCAGAGACATCCAGAACGAGGAAAGATGAGCAGCCTGAGGTCGGGACGGAGCTGCGAGTGCGCCCACGGCCCGACATGTGGGTCACGATGCTGCTCGCGGCTAGTGCACGGGTGAGCCTGCGACCTGGAGCGAGGGTCACAGGAGCACCCATGACACCTACCATCACTCCACATAAGAAATATTTTCTGTATGCGCCTCTTAGTCATGCATAAGATGACCAAAATGGTAATACTGGACCTCCTCCAGCCTCTCCTTCATGGCTGTTGAGTAACATTAGGCCCTATCACATCAGGCAAAACAGAAAATGTTTAATTTTTTACTCATTTAAAAAAAAAAAGATGATCCCTGCATCTAGATATCGCTATTACATTCTTGTTATGGCTCCCCCTGGTGTTCCGATGACTCCCTCTTAGATTGTCCACCTATTGTATCCAGAGTTAGTGGTCGCACATGCCCAGTAGCTTAGTCCCAACCCTGGATCTTCCTGTTCATAGCTCTACCAGAGGAGTTCTATCACCTTCGACCTTTTTATGGGCACGCTCTACATATTTTGTTGCAAAGCAGCAATGAGGAGGCAAGAGGAAGAGAAAGGTCTCAGCACCAAACGTATCAACGTATCATATGCGGCAACATTTGGACACATTTGTCTCTTCTGGTTCTATCTCATTGAACTTTAGCACAGTAATAACAGATCTCACCCTATGTTTCCTATGCTTGGAAAATAATTTTCTTTTGCAAAAAATCCTCCCATCTCTGAGGGAAGCCATTGGCCGCTGTCGGCGGCGGCGGCCTCACAGTCACTTAGGGCCTTGTCTTATTAGGAAGCTTTGCAGATGTTATTGAAGAATATTGGGAAGATGCTCGACCCGTGTAAGTGAATCACCTGAGAAGCTGCTCGGCCGGCATCACGTGCAAGTATTCATAACCCTGGAGAGCGACAGCAACGAGGACTCAATCCAGTTAACCCAGGCGAACCGTCGGCGTGACAGCGCTTCAGCAGAAATTACATGTGACAGCGGAGAGAGTGCAGCGCGGTTATAAGCTGTAATAGAGGCATATACTTGTCACCAAACATTTGTCATTTTTCTGCTATTTTTGCATTGTTCAGTTTTTATTTGGGGTTTTTGTGTAATTTTAGAATTCCTGCACAGAGGGTCAAATATCTCCAGAGACCATGGTTAGCCGGCACCTCCTTGCAAAGCCCAATAAATGAATTTGCTGTGTGTAAGCCAAGAAACCGAAGGATGTACAGAGCTAATACATAGGCGGAGGCTGAAAAATGGGAATAACGTTAGGTGTATTACTTTCATATTCCCATGAGAGCTTCCCAACACTCATTTTGATCAATTGAGGGGGGACATGCAGGCTCGGACTGGCCCACAGGGGAATAGGGTAAACCCCCGGGTGGGCCCCTGAGCATGGTAGACCTATTGTTGTTTTTAACTGCATATACATCCTCAGAAGAGGGGGAAAAAGTAGAGAAAGAGAGGTAAAAAGCAAGAGGCAGAGTATAGGGGGCATGGACAGTCATTTAGAGTAAATTCCACCAGTGTGCAAAGAAACAGTTCAACTGGTGGGCCTCTAGAGTCAACTCCACATGTGGGCCCAGTAACAGCTCATCTGGTGGCCCCCTAGAGTCAACTCCACATGTGGGCCCAGAAACAGCTCAATTGGTGGGCCCCTAGAGTCAACTCCACCAGTGGGCCCAGAAGCAGCTCAACTGGTGGCTCCTCCTAGAGTCAACTCCACATGTGGGCCCAGAAACAGCTCAACCGGTGAGTCCATAGAGTCAGCTCCACCAGTGGGCCCAGAAACAGCTCAACTGGTTGGCCCCTAGAGTCAACTCCACCAGTGGGCTCCTGAAGTCAACTCCACCAGTGGGCCCTGAAACAGCTCAACTGGTGGGCCCTACGCACCCCAGTCCGGCACTGGGGACATGTATGATAACTGTCTAGGTCTAAGACTATATTTGTTACCCATAGAAACCAATCAGAGCTCCCCATTCATTTCATATAGTGCTCTGAAAAAATGAAAGGGGAGCTCTGATTGGTTTGTATGGGCAACAAAGAAAGTCTTAGACCTAGACAGTTATCATACATGTGGCTGTATATGTCTACCTTCCATGGCAAGGCCTCTTCAATATAGAGAGATGAGCCAATCAACTGCTCCAAATCATCATTTCAAAAATTTGGCAAAAGCGAATCTCAAGCCAGAAAATAATGAGCTCACCAGCAAATCGGAAAATCTTAAAATAATGGAGAATTTATGCTTCTCTCAATTAACCCGGTATATCATCATAGGTCATACCAGGGCTGGAAAGAAGGATAGGCAGAGGTAGGTGACCGCCATGGGTGGTCTATCAGTTAGGGGTTGCAAGTAGGTCATACCAGGGCCTCTATGAAGGATAGGCAGAGGTAGGTGACCGCCACAAGTGGTCTATCAGTTAGGGGTTGCAAGTATGGAGGGGGCTTAGCAGCTGTACCCGCTTCATACATGGCCAGAAGAGGTCTTTCCTCCCTCATGTTGAAATCCTTGGAAAGCAACAACAAAGAGATGTGACTTCATGAGCTGCCTTGAAAAAGCCACATCCTTTTGGTCACCTGATTTCCTGGGCTGGACACAGGGCTGCTTCCTGTGTGTTGAGACACAGAACTACTGAGCTTCCTCCCATCAAACATCTGAAGCAGAAAATGTAATAAAAGGATATTGCAAAAGTTCCAAATTATGGGAAAGAGATTAGAATATATATATTTTTCCAGTCAACAATTCCTTTAATATGAGAAAGGAGCATCGGCACCTAGAAGGCTCTATGACGATAGGAACTGCTCAACTAAGCTTGATGAACACAAACACTGAGCATGGATTGAGACTAGCTTGACCTCAATAGGTTGTCCACATTGAGCAATCCCTTTTTGTTAGAAAGGTCTAAGAACACAGGCTGGTTATACAGATCTATCATGATCATTTTACAGCCTCGAACTGTAACATCGACAAGGGGACATCCTCTACGTCTAGACAAGGGGGTGTTCTCCACATCTAAACAAGGTGGCATATTCTATGCCTAGACAAGGGGTGTTCTCTACATCTAGACAAGGTGGCATCCTCTATGCCTAGACAAGAGGTGTTCTCTATGTGTAGACAAAGGGTCATTTTCTATATCTAGACAAGGGCGCATTCTCTATGTCAGTGATGGCGAAACTTTTTGAGACCGAGTGCCGAAACAGCGACCGAAAAATACCTTAGTTACCGCAAAGTGCCGCCGACATCGGCACGAAGTAGGGAAGTAACGTTGGGAAGCAGGGTCGCACAACAATTAATACGAGGGATGTGACAGCCGATTAGCCCATCCCTCTGCCATATTTCCACTATACAGTGACCATATAGTGGTAGATAGTGTACACAGGTGCATAGCAGACAGTTGACTGAATAATACCACAACACCACGACCACATATCACCACCACATAGTGACTGAATAACACCACAACACCACCACCACCACCAAATAGTGACTGAATAATACCACAACACCACCACCACCACCACCACCAAATAGTGACTGAATAATACCACACCACCACCACCACCACCACCAAATAGTGACTGAATAATACCTCAACACCACCACCACCACCACCAAATAGTGACTGAATAATACCACAACACCACCACCACCACATAGTGACTGAATAATACCACAACACCACCACCATCACAAAATAGTGACTGAATAATACCACAACACCACCACCAAATAGTTAAAAAAAGTAGAAAAGGCAGCACTTTCAAAAAAAGTGAAAGATTTATTGACCCAATTACTTGCTGCTGCAACTGCTATATTTCAACCACCAAATAGTGATTAAAAAATACCACAACACCACCACCAAATAGTGACTGAATAATACCACAACACCGCCACCACCACATAGTGACTGAATAATACCACAACACCACCACCACATAGTGACTGAATAATACCACAACACCACCACCACCACCAAATAGTGACTGAATAATACCATACCACCACCACCACCACATAGTGACTGACTAATACCACACCACCACCACCACCACATAGTGACTGAATAATACCACAACACCACCACCACCACCACCACATAGTGACTGAATAATACCACACCACCCCACCCACCACAACGTAGGGGCTTAATAATACCACAACAACCACCACCACCACCACATAGTGACTGAATAATACCACAACACCACCCCCACCACCACATAGTGACTGAATAATACCAAAACACCACCACCACCACCACCCCCCATAGTGACTGAATAATTACCACAACACCATGGGCACATATCACCAAACCCCCATAGTGAAAGAATAATACCACAACACCACCCCCACCACCACATAGTGACTGAATAATACCACAACACCACCACCACCACCACCCCACATAGTGACTGAATAATACCACAACACCACCACCACCACATAGTGACTGAATAATACCACAACACCACCACCACCACATAGTGACTGAATAGAGATTCAGGAGAGGGGTCATTGATCCAGGGATTTTTCCGATTGCCAGATTGGAGTCGGGAAGGCATTTTTCCCTACAATGAGGACAATTGGCTTCTACCTCATTGGGTGTTTTTGCCTTCCTCTGGATCAACACCTTAGCACAACAGGCTGAACTGGATGGATGTCTTGTCTTTTTTCGGCCTTACAAACTATGAAACTATGAATAATACCACAACACCACCACATAGTGACTGAATAATACCGCTATGTACCACCACCACAAAGAGATATAAGAGATTACATTTCAGGCACATTTATACTCACATGTTACGTTTCGCCATTTAAATCGTTCACATTCCGGTTTCTTCTCCATCCGGTTCACACCTTCATGCTGATTTTCTCCTGACCACACTCATCCTTGCAGATTTAGACACAATATATTAGAATCCTCCCCACTTTCCAGCAACTCCTTACTTATAATTATATAAGTCCCCTAAGTTAGGTGGATGTATAGCTCTCCCCACCATCCAGTGTACAGATAGATGGCTCTCCCCACCATCCAGTGTACAGATAGATGGCTCTCCACACCATGCCAGTATACAGATAGATGGCTCTCCCCACCATCCAGTATACAGATAGATAGCTCTCCCCACCATGCCTGTATATAGCCCGCTCACCCCACCAAGCCTGTATATAGCCAGCTCTCCCCACCATGCCTGTATATGCCAGCTCTCCCACCTAAAGCCTTATAAAAGCCACTCTCCCCACCATGCCTGTATATAGCCCCCAGCACTGCCCCCACCATGCATTAATATAGCCGCCAGCACTGCCCCCACCATGCCTGTATATAGCCGCCAGCTCTGCCCCCACCATGCCTGTATATAGCTGCCAGCACTGCCCCCACTATGCCTGTATATAGCCGCCAGCACTGCCCCCACCATGCCTGTATATAGCCGCCAGCACTGCCCCCACCATGCCTGTATATAGCTGCCAGCACTGCCCCCACCATGCCTGTATATAGCCGCCAGCACTCTGCCCCCACCATGCCTGTATATAGCCACCAGCACTGCCCCCACCATGCCTGTATATAGCCGCCAGCACTGCTCCCACCATGCCTTTATATATCCGCCAGCACTGCCCCCACCATGCCTGGATATAGCCGCCAGCTCTGCCCCCACCATGCCTGTAAATAGCCGCCAGCACTCAGCCCCCACCATGCCTGTATATAGCCGCCTTGACTGCCCCCACCATGCCTGTATATAGCCGCCAGCACTGCTCCCACCATGACTGTATATAGCCGCCAGCACTGCCCCCACCATGCCTGTATATAGCCAGCTCTCCCCACCATGCCTGTATATAGCCACCAGCACTGCCCCCACCATGCAAAGATATAGCCGCCAGCATCTCCCAAACCCTGCCTGTATTTAGCTGCCAGCACTCTCCCCCCCCCATGCCTGTATATAGCCGCCAGCACTGCCCCCACCAAGCCTGTATATAGCCGCCAGCACTACCCCCACCATGCCTGTATATAGCCGCTAGCACTGCCCCCACCATGCCTGTATATAGCTGCCAGCACTGCCCCACATGCTGTATATAGCTGCCAGCACTGCCCCCACCCTGCCTGTATATAGCCGCTAGCACTGCCCCCACCATGTCTGTATATAGCCGCCACACTGCCCCCACCATGCCTGTATATAGCCGCCAGCACTCTGCCCCCACCATGCCTGTATATAGCCCCAGCACTGCCCCCACCCTGCCTGTATATAGCCGCCCGCACTCTCCCCCCACAGCCTGTATATAGCCGCCAGCACTCTGCCTCCACCATGCCTGTATATAGCCAGCTCTCCCCACCATGCCTGTATATAGCCGCCAGCACTGCCCCCACCATGCCTGTATATAGCCGCCAGCACTCAACCCCCACAGCCTGTATATAGCCGCCAGCACTGCCCCCACCATGCTGTATATAGCCCCAGCACTGCCCCCACCATGCCTGTTATATAAGACGCCACACTCTGCCCCCACCATGTCTGTATATATCCGCCAGCACTGCCCCACCATGCCTGTATATAGACGCCAGCACTCAGCCCCACCATGTCTGTATATAGCCGCCAGCACTGCCCCCACCATGCCTGTATATAGACGCCAGCACTCTGCCCCACCATGTCTGTATATAGCCGCCAGCACTGCCCCCACCATGCCTGTATATAGCCGCCAACATTCTGCCTCCACCATGCCTGTATAAAAGCCGCCAGCACTGACCCCACCATGCCTGTATATAGCCGCCAGCACTGCCCCCACCATGCCTGTATATAGCCAGCTCTCCCCACCAGCCCCGTATATAGCCGCCAGCACTCTACCCCCACCATGCCTGTATATAGCCAGCTCTCCCCACCATGCCTGTATATAGCCGCCAGCACTGCCCCCACCATGTCTGTATATAGCCGCCAGCACTGCCCCCACCATGGCTGTATATAGCCGCCAGCACTGCCCCCCCCACATGCCTGTATATAGCCGCCAGCACTGCCCCCACCATGCCTGTATATAGCCAACAGCACTGTCCCCACCATGCCTGTATATAGCCGCCAGCACTCTACCCCCGCAGCCTGTACAAATAAAAATAATAATTAAATTAAATACTCACCTTACTTCTGTCCCAGCCGTGCGCTCCTCTTCTGTCTTCTTCTCTCCTCGCGCGGGCGGCTCCTCCGTCAGCTCCTCGGGCGCACTGCCTATGACGGCTATGCGCCCGAGGACAGGCAGCGGCGCGATGAGGTCATTACATCGCGTCACTGCCCAGCTGACCGCATGGGGCCGCCGTGCACCCTCAGCTCTGAGGGTCCGCGGCGGGTCCCGACTCGTGCTGTGCTAGACCTGGGGCTGCCGGAGGCCCCCGTCCACACTGTGGCACGGACGCCGGCTCTGACAGCGCGGCGTCCAGGTCACAGTCAGGAACCCAGCGAGTGGCCAGCCTGGTACGCGTGCCATAGGTTCGCCACCGCTGCTCTATGTCAAGACAAGGGGTGTTCTCTACGTTTAAGCAGGGGACGTTCTTTATGTCTGGGTGAAAGAGGTGTCCTCCATGTCTCAACAAGTGGACTTTCTCTATGTCAACCGGACATTTTCTTTGTCTAGACAAGAAGGCATTCTCTACGTCTAGACAAGGGTCTTCCTCTATGTCTAGAACAGAGGTTCCCAACCCTAGTCCTCACGCCCCACCAACAGGTCATGTTTCTGGCTTTCCTTAGCATTGCACAGGTGAAGTCATTATTGTCAGTGCATTCTGTGGGAGATCCTGAAAACATGACCTGTTGGTGTGCCTTGAGGACTGGAGTTGGGGAACACTGGTCCAGAAAATAGGTAATTTTCTATGTCTAGACAAAGGTGTGTTCTCTATGTTTAAACAAGGGGGCGTCTTGCCAGGAAACCGTCCACGCTTGAGTGTCGTCGGCCTGACTTAGGGATGTATTTGTGATGCTGTGCGTCCCCTAAGGGTACATAAGGCCGGATTCTATTCCACCATTAAACCCTGTCCACATGGGCACTGCAGACCCGGGGAGTGCGAGAGGATATTCCACTCACCGACAACCCTGAAAGGCTGGGAGAGATCGGTTTACCCGCACTGGTGAAACACAACTCGGCCAGCCCAGTAGACTGCCACAAGTTCCTCGTTAGTTATAAGCCTGGTCCATTACAGACTTACAATCGGGCCGGAAACCTGCCCAGGTAGCTTTATATTCGAAACCGAGAACACGAACGTAGATTTGTGGGACCGAGACAACTGAACAGCTCAGGATTAAATTTTATCTATTTTATTGCCTTTTGGGCACACTGCACATACAATACATGTATAGGGGTTACAGCTATACCTCTACTGATCAGAGGTGCAAATACGTTTAGGATATGGGTACTAATAAATGAAGCAGCAACATGTGTCAAGTTACCTGAGGTTAGCTTGGTGCTGGGCAGGCATGGGGTGAATGCAGCCACTGGTTCTGTCTGGATACTTCTGATATGCTGGTGCATATACCCATTCCAATAGAGACAAGGGGGCACGCTCTATTTCTAGAGGAAAGAAGGTTTCACCATTATCACAGACAAGGTCTTCTTTACTGTAATAATAATTATCTTTATTTCTATAGCGCCAACATATTCTGCAGCACTTTACAATTTAGAGGGTATAAGTACAGACATTACACATTAAAAGAACTTACAAGTGAGACACAAGGTGTGAGGGCCTTGCTCATGAGAGCTTACAATCTATTAGGGTGCATGGGTGAAATGAAGGATAAGAAGTTTCCAATGGTCCAGCCAAGTTTCATAAATCTGAGGGGGTTTACATAAAAATTGGGTGAACCTACCACCCTGACCGTACCGTAACCGCACAGACACTATGGAGCTTGCTGCCACAGAGAGCATTGACATCATAGAATCCCAGGCCACAACAGGTTAGATTGGTGGAGTCATTGACCAAATTCAAGAGGGGCTTAGATGCCAGGTTATGGGGACTGGATTCTGGAGATTGATACAAGGATTATTCTGATGACAGATTTGGAGTTAAGAAGGAATGTTTCGTCTTGCCTGGGACAACTGCCCTCCACCTCATAGGGGTTTTTTGTCTTTTTCTGGATCAACACTGTAGGATTATAGATTGGACTCAATGAACCTGGGACTTTTTCCGACCTAAACACTATGCTACTAGACTCCTTCCTTTAAACATCTACGGACCGGTCAAGCAGGAAGGGGGTATTAAAAGGACAAATCCCTCAATATTAGGGGAAAAATCCTCTTGGATATCTGAGGGATTTGCCTTTAAATGGAGTCATGTCCGTCATATGTAACATTTGCCCGGATACTTTGAAACAATATTACTATAAATAAAACAAAACAAAATCAGTTTCGGATGAGCCCCCTCCGGTCACGGTTTTGTTCATCTCGCACAACTTTTGGTATTGATTTACTGCTTGTTACTTTTGTTATAATTACTTGGAGAAGTCTTCTCTGCCGGTGGCGGCATCGACAGGGCTGGAGAACATTCTAGCAGCTTCATCAGGTAAAGGGAGGCGCAACCTGGGTTTATAGGAGGCAATGAAACCGAAGTGCAACCGTAATATCCTGCAGTTAAGGGACTCCAAAGTTTTACTTCTGCAGAATGATAAAACAAGACTCCTCAGTTAGACTGAAGACGTTGACATAAAAGTTTACACCACAATTCGGGGCATTGTTTATGCTCCGGGATCGCTTCTTGCTTGAGGCACTTCAGGAACTGACTGGTAATGTGTTTTTAGATCAGTCTGAGACAAATCTAACTCTTAAAGGGCTTTTTTAACAGGCTGTTTATCAGAGCCTGCTCCTTCCAGTCAGCATTAGGCACCCATGTCCTGTTCAGGCTGGGGGTGGTTCTACAGCTTCAGGCTCCCACTTCCTGCTCAGGCTGTGGGCGGTTCTACAGCTTCAGGCTCCCACTTCCTGTCCAGGTTGTGGGTGGTTCTACAGCTTCAGGCTCCCCTTTCCTGTTTAGGCTTTAGGTGATTATACAACTTCAGGCTCCCACTTCCTGTTCAGGCTGTGGTCAATTCTACAGCTTCAGGCTCTCACTTCCTGTTCAGGCTGTGGGCAGTTCTACAGCTTCAGGCTCCCACTTCCTGTTCAGGCTGTGGGCAGTTCTACAACTTCAGGCTCCCCTTCCTGTCCAGGTTGTGGGTGGTTCTACAGCTTCAGGCTCCCCTTTCCAGTTTAGGCTTTAGGTGATTATACAACTTCAGGCTCCCACTTCCTGTTCAGGCTGTGGTCAATTCTACAGCTTCAGGCTCCCCCTTCCTGTTCAGGCTGTGGGTTGTTCTACAGCTTCAGGCCCCCACTTCCTGTTCAGGCTGTGGATGGTTCTACATCTTCAGGCTTCCACTTCCTGTTCAGGCTTTAGGTGCTTATACAACTTCAGACTACCAATTCCTGTTCAGGCTTTAGGTGGTTATACAACTTCAGGCTTCCACTTCCTGTTCAGGCTGTGGTCAATTCTACAGCTTCAGGCTACCACTTCCTGTTAAGGCTGTGGTCAATTCTACAGCTTCAGGCTTACACTTCCTGTTCAGGCTGTGGATGGTTCTACAGCTTCAGGCTTCCACTTCCTGTTCAAGCTTTAGGTGGTTATACAACTTCAGGCTACCACTTCCTGTTCAGGCTTTAGGTGGTTATACAACTTCGGGCTCCCACTTCCTGTTCAGGCTGTGGTCAATTCTACAGCTTCATGCTTCCACTTCCTGTTCAGGCTGTGGTCAATTCTACAGCTTCAGCCTCACACTTCCTGTTCAGGCTGTGGGCAGTTCTACAGCTTCAGGCCCCCACTTCCTGTTCAGGCTGTGGATGGTTCTTCAGCTTCAGGCTCCCTTTTCCTGTTCAGGCTGTAGGTGGTTATACAACTTCAGGCTACCACTTCCTGTTCAGGCTGTGGTCAATTCTACAGCTTCAGGCTTCCACTTCCTGTTTAGGCTGTGGATGGTTCTACAAGCTTCCGGATTCCCACTTCTGTTCAGGCTTTAGGGTGGTTATAACAACTTTCAGTACACTTCCTGGTTCAGGGGCTGTGTCAATTCTTACAAGCTTAGGCTCTCCACTTTCTGTTCAGGGGCGTGAGAAGTTCTTAAGCTCTTCAGGTTCCCACTTCCTGTTCAGGCTGAAAAAAAAAAAAAACAGGTTCAACAATCTAAAGAGCAGGTGATTTCTTTTTCTATAAGAGCAGTGACATCATGAGCCGAGGGCCACAAATAGGTAGATTTTGGTTGGAGTTATTGATATGTTTATGAAGGGGTCAAGGATGGTCTTTCTTCAAAGGTTTCATAAGTAAAGGGAAATTGGGGACTGGATTGTGGAGATAGGACGTTGATCAAGGGGATTATTTCAGATTTTGCCATGATTTGGCATTGGGAAAGGAATTTTTCTTTTTATAAAAGCAAAAGTTTTGTGGGGCAAAATGGGGACCTGTTTTTTCCTGTTTGGGAATTAACACTGACAGTGGTTATGGGGTTGGACTCAACGGATACCAGTGTTTTTTTCATTATATTATCTGGGGATTACTATGTTAAGTTAATCGTGTTATCTGGCAGCAAGTATTTTTTCAGTTTTTCACTGCAATCAAAGGCCCAAAAATCAAAGGAACAATTGGGGTATATTTGGCATAGTGTCCCAATTGATATCAGTGTTTGTCCATAAAGGATGGGGTCTCAGAGTGTGAAAGAAACTGTTTCAAAAGTATTTCTCCAAAAATAAGTTACAGAATAGAGGCTCCTAAATAATGGAAGCCCAATCCTTTTTTTATATTTCAATTATTCGGAAAATGTTAACTATAATAATTGGGGGTAATCTAAAACCAATACAAATTGAATAATAATTAAATAATTAAAAAATAAAAATTTGAATAATATCCAGTAAATAAATATTACAAGTCTTAATAATATAGTAGTATAAATGTTTGTACCGTGTTGGCCATAGAAAAATGTAGTAGATAGGAGAGTGGAAAAAAATCAGGCGGATTTCTTTTTAGAGGGGCTACTGAGTATATTTTGATGGTGGAAGCTTGCGAGAGAAAATAGCTTTCCTTCTTTCAGGGACATGAATGTTATTACAAGAAAATTTGAAAAATTCCAGGCTTTTTATACCCAAAAAAAGAACATGGGGCCTCTTCAAGAAATTTAGAAAATTCTTAACATAAACAAAAAAAATGCAAATAAGGCAGGAAAGTCCTTTACAAAAAAGGTACAGCAGTAAAACTTTCTGGAAACATTGTGGAGGAGAGGAAAGGAGGGGGGGGTCAGTTATTTCTGGTTCTTAATATTAGCTAGCCATCAGGGGCCTTTTGATTTGTGGACCAAAATTCCCTGTTTCCAATCTAGTTAGACATTAAGGCTGGCATGAACTATTTAAGCCTTTGCAGAGTCTGAAAATTTTTGCATTAAATTTAAATTCAGCCTTTTCTCTTCCTTTGGGTCTTCAAGTGTCATTTACAACATAATGTTTTTTCGATTTCAATTAAATGGTCAATCTTCTGGGAGGAGTTGTGTGCCACTGGAGATCAGTTCTGTGTTATTAAATAGGTGGATCTGTGTGAGTTTATGCGGCTGGGTGGTGGGTCTCTGGCCATGTTTTTCCCCATAAAAGGCCCTTTGGATGGGGACATTGCATACCAACATAATCCCACACATTTGTAGACCTGAAGGGATAATGGTCCCACCTAATTTTCTGTGCACCTTGTGGGGGGATTGTGGGACCGGTACACTGTCAGCGGGGTGGATGGCGGCAGGTTCTTTTGGCACTTTTATGCAGGGCCTGGGTGAGGTGCCATTTTCAGTTGGGGCTTTCAGGGTTTGCTCGTACCAATAATTACGCCGTCTAGGGGTTTGGTGGTTTGCCGAAAGGGAGGAGGGAGGGGGGACTGGGGTAAAATATGTCTTTCGGTCTATTGTCCTATGTGCACAGGTTGGGGAAGTTTCCCTGGCAATCTTTCGTAGGCTTCTCCAGCTGTGGGTTGTAGGTGACAATAGGGGCAACCTCGTATTCTTCTGGGTCTCTTTGTTGTGGAGCAGGGGAACAGTTTGTTTGAAGGGCGGACGCTTTTGCTGATTGATTGGTCCGTCAAACTTTTGGCTGTAATTCCAATTGGGGAGGAAAATGGGTTGTCTCAGTCCAGGAGGTATTTTGGTCCAGGTCTTTGGGGCTTTGGTCGGAGGCAAATTTCGATTGTTTACGTATTAGCTGGCTGTAGATAATGGGATTGTAGTATTTTAAGGGGACTGGTTTGTATATTAATGGAATTGTACCCGGATTAGCTGGCTGTATTAATGGATGGCTTATCGTATAGGCATGGGTGTATTATATAATGGGAATTGGAGTATAGCTGGTGTATTTATTATGGAATTGAATCCTTAGCTGGTGTATATAACAACTGGATTTTTACCGTATGCCTGGCTGTATATAATGGAATTGTAAAAACGTATAGCTGGCTGTTCTTAATGGGAATATTGTTTGTTGTGTTTGGGGTGGAAGTTTGCCAATTCCTGAGGTACGGGCGTTTCTGTCTGTGGGTTTGTTGGTACCCACTTATGTGAGTAGCGGTTGGTCTTTGATGTGTATTAGTAGTATCCAGAAAAATAGTGGATTTTGCTTTTGAAGTGGTAAGCTTGAGGTGTGATGGGGTGGGGTGAAAGTTATGAAAGTCCATATTGGATTGATTAGGGGTCTCCCTCACCAGCCAGTCCAGAATGACAATTTGATTTTCATCGATGTTAAATCGGGAAGGTAACTCTTGGGTTTGGTGGTAGCATGGTGGGATAGATTGTGTCTTCCAGGTTTTCAGCCATAAAGGGTTTGATTTTAACTGGGGGCCAATTGGGAAATCCCATTGGAAGTTCCTTCGATGTAGATTATTGGTCCTCTCAAATTTTTAATTCATTGGTTTGTGGTTGAGTTTATGGACAAAAAACTGTATTGAGCTGTGATATTGGTTTTGTTGGGGGAGGGGTTTTTGTTTCTCCTGGGTGGTGTTTGGGGGAACCTTTTTGGCGGCCCAAATAAAAAAAAACTCCATCACTTGTGGGGTATGTTTGTTATACAAGGGATTTCTATTCCATGGTTTGCCCAAAACATTTGTTGGCTCGGAAGGTGGACGGAGGGATTTGGAGTTTGTTAAGAAGATCGTGGGTGTCCTGGATGTAGCTTGGGAGTATCCTGCTTGACCAGGTGGTTTTGGAGATTTTTTTCCACCCACCTGAGTTATTTCTCTGTCAGGAGTTCCCAATACCAGAAAAATTTGTGGATAGGGGCTCCAGGGTTGCCTTCTTTGTGATCTTAGGGGGAGCCATGTGAGGGAAGCCAAGGCGGCTGGGTTCTGTGGGATGAGCCTCTAGATGTTGGACCTGAGTTTGGATACACTTTTGATATATTTCTTTCGTTGTTTTATAAAAGTCCTTTGTGGGATCAATGTTTAGTTTTTTTTGGGAGTAATGGGGCGGGGGGTGGACAAAGTGCTGTTTTGCTTCTGGAGTAGTTCAGAGGGTGTTTCATCAAGGATAGGTGCGCCCTTTGTCAGCTGGTTTTATGATTATGTCTGAATTTTCCTTTCCAGTGGAGGTTTTTGGGGGGGGGGTTTTGTTGGCTTTTTTTTTCTTTGGTTTTTCCCCCTTTGCAGGGGGGGGGGTTTTTAGGGGGGGGGGGTTTTGTTTTTTGGGGGGGTTTTTGGGGGGGGGGAAAAACCCCTGGGTTTTTTTTCTTTTATTTCCCCCCCCAAAAATTCAGATTGTAATTTTGCTTCTGGAAAAGTTCATGTATTTTTTCTAGTGGGCTGCATTGTTCCAGGGGCGTGGGGGTCCAGGTTGATTTTTTTGGGGGATTCTTATGGGCTTGTTCTCTCAGAGTCGTTGGCTGTATGGAAGGTCGTTTTCCATAGAAAAGTAATTCCTCAAATACTATTTTTTTCTGAAAAGTACTTTGCCCTCCCCCCATATGGGTCGTTGCCAGAGTTTGACCATGGGTAGTGGAGGTGAGGGGCAGAAGGAGAGGGAACCTTGGAAAGGAGGAGGGTGGGAATTTTATAGTGTTTATTTTGGCTCTTAGGAGGGAAAAGGTTCACAACAGGTTGCTGAAGCTGGGCTGGTATTTGAAGTTGTTAGTGATGGAGCCTTTCTGCCTCGTTCTGGGTTTTTTCTTCTTTGGTTGTTGATGAGGCATGTTCTGCAGTTTTCTGGTTAGTATGTAGTGGAGTTTGGCTTTCATCTACCTCTGTTGTTATTCTCCAGTGGATGTCTTTAGGGGCTGTATCTTCTTTCCTGTGTTTTTTCTGTTAGTTATAGGTATTTTTAGCATATTAGGTTGCGCTGCTTTTCTAAGTGTTCGAAATACATAGCTGTTCTGCATTTCGGGCTGTTGTAGGAGGTTGAGGGTTGGGTTATTGCAGGAGTGAATGCTTTTGGGGGATGGAGTCTTTCTTTTTGCCATTTTTGTTTAAGAAGAAGATGTCGCTGTTGGGATGTTGTGCAAAGTTTCTTAAGCCGGTTTTCATATTCCATTCTTGAGCGGTTTACTATTGTGGTATCTTCAAATTGCTTGTAGTATAAAGTTGTTTACGTGTTTAGCCATAGAAAAGTAGTTGAAGGAGGGGAGAAAAATTCCAGGCGATACCTTTTTTTAAGGCTATAATGAGAAATCTTTGATGGTGGAGCTTTCGAAGAGAACTAGTCTTCTTAGGACTGAGGATATTTACAAAGGAAATTGGAAAATTCTCAGAACTTTTTATCACATGACTGGATTCAAAAGTGATCTTAGATTTCTTAACAAATAAATCTAAAATGCCAATATTAAAGCAGAAAAAAAAGTCATTTACAAAAAACCAGGTAAGAGGGTCAAAATTTCTGGAAAAAAAACCAAAAAACCTTGTGAGGCGTGGACAGAGGGGGGGGTCCAGTATTCTGCGTCTTAAAATCTAGCAGCATTCAGGCCGTTGTTTGTGGACATCCATGTTCCACACTAGTTCGGGACATTAAAAAAGCTGGATGGAAATATTTAGCCCATTTTGCAGAGGACTTTATAAAACGGGCTTAAAATAAAAAAGGGGGGGAAAAAAAAAATATGTCAAGGAAGTTTCCACTCGGTCAGAGGCAGGTTAGGAGGTGTTCATCCAGGGAAGAAAAAAAATACCAGGCCGCGGGCTGCTTCTACCTTGGCTCCCAAGATCCAAAAGAAGGCAAACCCTTGGGAGGGGCCTATATTTCTTTGGTATTGGGGTGACTCTGGACAGGAGGAAAAATTTCTTCGGTTGGGGTGGAAAAATCTTTCTAATAACCCCTGGTCGAGGATTTATCCTAGTTACATTACGGGAACGGATCTTTAAAACAAAAAACTCAATTTGCCTCGGTCCAACTTTTGAGGGGGAACTTTTGGCAAACATGGAAGTTAGTAATCTTGTTTATTAAAACATTTTACCCCACAAAGGAATGGAGTTGAGGGCATGTTCGGACAATCTGGAGGAAGGCTAAACTTCCAAAAAAAACAAAAAACCAATTAAAACCACAGCTTTCATACAAGGTTCTTACTAAGCCCACTAATAATTCTTAAAATTTTGGAGAGGACACTATATCTACAGCGAAATGGGGACCTTCATGGGGTTCCAAGATGTGCGCCCCAGTTAATGCAAAAAATTCTTTTAGGTAACTGGAAGGGGGGTAATCTATCACATGCACCACCAAACCCATTGATGTTACTCGTTTACATCGGATGATATCATTGTCAATCTGCGCCAGGGGGGGACTGGGGCGGGAGGGGTCCCCCTAATTTCAATTTCCCATAATTGGACTTTTTCAATAAAAAATTCACCACCATACTCAAGCTTAACCTATTCAGAGGAGCAAAAATTCATTTTGTGATTACTACATTTACACATCAAAAGAAAACAGGGACTTTCTCTTTCCGTGTAACCAAAAAAAACCCACAGAAACAGAAACGGGGGCCTACCTCCAGGGAAAGAAGCCCGGCTTCACCAAACAAACCAAAGCAAATCATTAATCAAGCCAGGCTATTACTGGTTCCTATACTATATACAGCCGGGGTTAATTCGGTACAATCCCATTTTATATTAACAGCCAGGGCTATACGATAACAATCATTATAATAACAGCCTGGTAATTACGGTACAATCCCTTTTTTCAACTGCCAGGCTATACGATTAAATCCTTATTTACATGTCCGGCTCTTCGGTTTAACAATTTCCAATTATATAACAAAGCAGGCTATAGGTTATCAACATCTTTATATTACAGAGGCTATTTTCGATACAATCCCCCCAATTTTAATATAATAAACAAAAAATAAACAAAGGGGGCCCAGGGGGGGGGGCTAATTTATTTATTTTTTTTTTTTTTTTACGGGCTTTTTTTTTTGGATTTTTTTTTTAAACCCAAAAAGTACATTTTTTCGGTATTTTGCCTCCAAACAAAGGACAGACCTGGACATAACACCTCCTGGATTGAGGACAAAAATTTTCTCCAATTGGGGTACAAAAAAAGTGTCGGGACAATCCAAATTTCAGCAAGACGGCGCCATCAAACAGAGACAGTTGTCAATACACAGAGAACGAAAAGAAAGGGGAGGAGGTTGTGCCCCTAGTGTTTTCCACTTAACAAAACCTCAGTGGGGTCCTACGGAGGGAAAAATTGTCAAGGAACTTTTAATTTGGCTACCATTTAGGAAAAGAATCAAATGGTCATAATTCCAGTCCCCCCTTTCTCCTTTCCCTTTGGAACACAAACTGCGGGTTGAGTTAATATTGTCCGGAGGCCTGAAGGGCCCCCAACTGAAAAATTGGGCACATCACCTTGCGACAGGAACGGGAGACTGCAGGGCAAATCCACACCGCTGACAAAGTGTTACCTTTCCCACAGGTTCCCAGGCAGGTGAGCAAGATTTTAGGGGGGGGGAGACATTTTCTGCAGGTCTGCGCAATGTGTGTAATTTGATTAGTTGTATGCAATGTATCCACATGGCTCTATGTGGGGGAAAAGGGGCGGAGGACTCAGCCAGCGGCTTGAAAATCCCAAGAATTCACTAATAATAAAAAAACATGTAGAAAAAAACTGGATCTTTCCCGAGTGGGCCGTATTTCTCCAGGAGATGACATTGTTAATGGAAGAATCTGAGATTTTATTGGTTTTAAATGGGACATTTTTAAGAGCTAGGGAGAGAAAAGGAAGTGGGATTTAAATTAATGCAAACAATTTCAGGGGGACAGGGGACTCTTGAAATGGGTAAATATTCATGCTGCTTTATGTGAAAACTATTGTTGTGAAAACAGTGATGGCCCCAAAATCAGTCCTGTAGGGTAGATTTAAAGACGCAGAGGAATAACTGACCCTCTTTTTTCACGCTCACCAAGTTTCCAGATAGATGGATGTTGGACATGTTGTAAAATGGACTTTCTGCTTATTAATGCATTTTGTTATTTGTTAGAATTCTAAGATCCTATGAAGGTCCAGGGTCTTTTGGTATAAAAAGGTTGTGAATTTTTTCATTTTTTGTATAAAACATCATGTTGACGAAGGGAGCTAGTTTCTCTGAAAAGGTGTCACATCAAATATACGCAGTTTTTTTTAGCCTTAAAAGGTATCGCCACTGATTTCTTCATCTTCTATTTAAAAGTTATTATATATACATAAATAATTTTAATTATTAATTTAAAAATTACACACAAATATTTATATACATATACAGTATATGTGTGTGTATGTAACAAAAAAACTTAAAAATATAAAAGCCATCTGCAGGTTTTTTATTCCTTATATTAAAGGGCCCCATCTTGCAGGTTTTTTCTCTTTGGAACCATGAAAAATTCTGAATAAAACCTTCCACCGTTTTTATGTCCTATTTTAGGAATCAAATTATTTCTAAGTGCAAAATGCCCAGGATAATGGAGAGAGAAACATTTTTTAAAGGCAAATTTTTTTTACCTTTCTGCAAGGGTCAGGAAGTTTTCCATTTCCACCTTGATACATTGGGAAAAGGCGCGTTTACGCACGAAAGATTTGTCGGTGTGTGTTGCCTCTATTTCCGTCTGTTTGTTTTCATGCACGTTTTTGGAATAGAAAATACATGATACATTAGGTGAGTGCGTTCCTTCTTCTTACTAGAAAGTTTCCATTTTTTTTTTATTTGTTTTTTTTTTTTTTAACCCACTTTTTGGGGGGGGGGGGGGGGGGGGATTTTTGTTTTGGGAAACCCTTTTCGTTTTAAAAAAAACACGTTGCAACAGGCCCATTATGATGGCTGTCATTTGTTTTGGAAAGTTTCTGATAGGTTTTATTGGCAAAACTTGAGTTTAATTTGAGGGAACACAGCTGTGGATGTTTTGTTAGGCACCACAGGCCAAATACCACAATTGTTTTTTGTGTAACATCTGGAAAAAAAGTCTAAAAAGCAAAATTTCAGCCAATATATCAGGAAAAAAGAGGGCATTGTGGGGGGACTTGCCCACATGTCTGGATTACATACGGTGGTGCCAATTTCCAGGATCCTGAAGGGGAGCCTCGTTCTTTGTACCAAAAATTATACCAAAAGTTCAAAAAAGATTGGGGAACGGGGTCCAGCCCATCATTACGCTCAGGAAGGGAGATGGTTTTGATGGTTCAGGGGAGATTAAAAAAGTGTTTAGTTTGGACATGTTGCATATCAAAAACCCAAGAAACAAAAGCAAAAGATTTGGGGAAGATGCTGGCGGAGTGGAAAGGGATTGTGTTCATTATCCACAATGAAAAAACGGAGTTTACTGTTTCCAATTGTGCTGAAAGGGCGCTTGCAGGGTAGAAAAGCAATTATCTAAGAAAAAATAGAAAAGGAAGATTTAATTGTTTTGGTAATATTTTGAACAGGAAAACAAAAGGGGACTATGGGTTTTTTTGGGAGGACCACGGTGCCTGTTGTGGTTGATAGAAAAAAACTTAAAAATTTAAGGTGGGCTATATGGGACCATCGTTATTGGTTTGGAGAAAAAAAAGGGGGAAGCTTGAAAGCCTAAAAAAACACCATCCCAACGTGAAAAAGGGGGTGAGCATCAGGGGGGGGTTGTTTTGTGCAGGGGGGGGACTGGTGCACTTCAAAAATAGATGGCATCATGAGGAAAAAAGATTATTGGGGAAAATGAAAAAAACAAACCAAAAATCAGCCCGGAAATTAAAAAACTTGGGTGGAAATGGGGGCTTCCAAAAAGGACAAAGACCAAGCTATGCCAAAACTGGTTTTCAAAATGGTTAAGGAGAATAAGTCAATATTTTTTGGGGCGGCCATACAAAGCCCGATTTAATCCCATTGAAAATTTAGGGAAAGGAAAAGGCCCGGGGGAGCAAGGGAACCCCAAAATGGTCGTGGGAAAAAGGTTCGTCAGGGGGAAAAAGGCCCAAAAATTCCCCCCCCAATATTTGGAAAGTTGTGGAAGGTCCAGAAATTTGACCCAAGTCCTCAGTTTAAAGGGCAAAGCTAAAAAATTTTATGAAATGGGGGGAAACTTCTGACTTTGCGAAAAATAAAAAAAAGGGTTAAAAAATTCTCCCTCTCATTATTCTGCATTTGGCAAAAAGAAACATTTTGGTTCTAATTGACCCAAAAAGGGGGAAAGGTTTTTTTTTGATACATGTCAGAGAGAAAAACCGGGAGAGGGGGTTTATATAGAGGGGAGGAAAAAACCTGCAAAAGGGGGTTTAATGGGGGGGAAAACCCGCAGATTTTTTTGGGTTTTATAGAGGGGAGGGAAAACTCAGATGGGGTTTATAAGGGGGGAAAAACTGCAATGGGGTTTATTAGAGGGGGGGAGAAAATGAAATGGGGGTTTTTAAGGGGGGGGGAGAAACCTGGATGGGGCTTTATATAGGGGGGGAAAACCTTCGATGGGGGGTTTTTATAGAGGGGAGGAAACTGCTGGGGTTTAGCTGTAAATTAATGCAGCAGCTTTGGGGGGTCACACGAAAAAGCATGTAATTCCATCCTGTGCTATCCTGAGCTGTAAATGACTCACTAAGGTAAAGGAGCAGATATGACATCAATATTTATGATAGGAATTTACGGTATAATGGCCGTATGGAGTCACAATTAAGCGGCAGATGTTTCAGGTTCTCATTGGATTGTTTATCAGTAAAATATTACACCCTTCAAATAAATAATGCAAGGATTGCAAAAGCCAGGTGTTCCAACAATAATCCCGTAACCGCGGCGCAATCAGGGAGACATTGTTGTGTCTGTCATTCATCAACACTTTTATAACAAATCCTAAATCATATTAGTGCCATGTCTGCCGAGGTGTCACGGTGAGATTATCTGTGGAAGCGCCAAAAAGGAAGATGCTGCAAATTCTGGAGTCTTCTCTATTGTCGTGCTAGGAGTCAGAGAGCAAAGTAAAGGAGCGAACATGTCAGACCCTGATCCCGGAATATTCCCTTAAGAAATAATTAATACAGCAGCAGAGATGGATATAGGGTGCAAAGAAAAATGGAGAATTCTCTGGGGGAAATGAGGTGGAAAAGAGAGGTTGGCCCGATCCGAAAAGGAGAAAAAGGGCCGGAACTAGGGATATGGAAAGGGGTGGTTGAACATAGGGGTATGGAGAAGGAGTGGTCTGACAATAGGGAATGGGAAGATGGTCTGATCATAGAGGATATGGGAAAGGGTGGTTGCCCCCTAGGGGATAGGAGGAGGAGTGGTTGAACATAGAGGTTTTTGGAGAAGGGGGTGGTCGACAATAAGGATATGAGAAGGTTGGTCTGGAAAATGGAATGGAAGGAGGGGGGCTGAACATAGTGGATATGGGAAGAATGGGGTTGAACAAAGGGGTATGGAGAAGGGGGTGGTCGAACATAGAGGAATGGGGAAGGGGGGTGGCTCCAAAAAGGGGATATGGAGAAGGAGTGGTCTGCACAGTGGATAGGAGAGGATGGTTGCACATAGAGGATAGGGAAGGAGTGGTTGACACATGGGTATGGAAAGGAGTGGTCTGAAACATAGAGGAATGGGGAAGGAGTGGGGCTGCCTTGTGGGTATGGGGAAAAAGGGGTGGTCTGACACAAGTGGATATGGAAAGGAGGGTTGACCTTGGAATGGAGAAGCAGTGGTCTGAACATAGGGATATGGAGAAGGGGTGGTCTACCATAGAGGATAGGAGAAGGAGTGGTTGACACAAGAGGGGATGGAGAAAGGATGGGGTTGCACATAGAGGTTGGAGAAAGGGGTGGTTGAACATAGAGGATATGGGAAAAGGGGTGGGCTGAACATGGTGGGGGTATGGAGAAGGAGTGGTTTGAAATAGGGATATGGAGAAGGGGTGGTTGACACTAGGGAATGGAGAAAAGGATGGTTGATACATAGAGGTATGGAAAGAAGTGGTCTGAAAATAAGGGATATGGAGAAGGAGTGGGACCTAGAGGATTGGAGGGGGTGGTTACACATAGAGGAAGGAGAAGGAGGGTCTGACACGTGGATTGGAGAAGGACTGGTTGCACAAAAAGGATAGGGGGAAAGGGGGTGGTTGACAATAGAGGATAGGAAAGGGGGGTGGTTTCACATAGAGGGTAGGGAGAAAAGGGGTGTTGACACAAAGGGTAGAGAAGGAATGGGGTTTCACAAATAGATATGGAGAAAATATGGGTTGATACATAGAGGATATGGAGAAGGGTGGGCTGAACTGGTGGTTGGAGAAGGGGTGGTTGGCAAAATAGAGGATAGGAAAGGTTGTCGAACATGGGGATTGGAGAAGGAGTGGTCTAACAAAGGGGGATATGGAGAAGGAGGTGGTCCCGAAATGAGGATATGGAGGAAGGGAGTGGGCGAACTAGTGGATATGGAGAAGGAGTTTTGACCGAGGAATGGAGAAAGGAGTGGTGTGAAAACTAAGGGGGTATGGAGAAGGAGTGGTCTGACACATAGTGGATATGGAGAAGGGGGTGGTTGACAAAAGAGGAATTTTGGGGAAAGGGTGGTTGACACGTGGATATGGGGAAGGAGTGGTTGACAGTGAAAATGGGAAGGGGGTGGGGTGAACTAGAGGATAGGAGAAGGGTGGTCTGATACTAGAGGGGTATGGGAAAGGGTGGGCTGACACATGGGTATGGAGAAGGAGGGTCTGAAACATAGGGTATGGGAAGGAGTGGTTGACACATGTGGGTAGGAAAGGGAGTGGTCTGACACATAGTGGATATGGAGAAGGAGTGGTCTGACACATGGTGGATATGGAGAAGGAGTGGTCTGACACATAGAGGATATGGAGAAGGAGTGGTCTGACACATGGTGGATATGGAGAAGGAGTGGTCTGACACATAGAGGATATGGAGAAGGAGTGGTCTGACACATAGAGGATATGGAGAAGGAGTGGTCTGACACATAGAGGATATGGAGAAGGAGTGGTCTGACACATAGAGGATATGGAGAAGGAGTGGTCTGACACATAGAGGATATGGAGAAGGAATGGTCTGACACATAGGGGATATGGAGAAGGAGTGGTCTAACATATAGAGCATATGGAGAAGGAGTGGTCTGACACAAAGTGGATATGGAGAAGGAGTGGTCTGACACAGTGGATATGGAGAAGGAGTGGTCTGACACATAGAGGATATGGAGAAGGAGTGGTCTGACACATAGAGGATATGGAGAAGGAGTGGTCTGACACATAGTGGATATGGAGAAGGAGTGGTCTGACACATAGAGGATATGGAGAAGGAGTGGTCTGACACATAGAGGATATGGAGAAGGAGTGGTCTGACACATAGGGGATATGGAGAAGGAGTGGTCTGACACATAGTGGATATGGGAAAAGGAGGTTGAAATAGAGGGGTAGGAAAGAGTGGGCTGGGAAAATGGGAATGGAGAAAGGGGGTGGTCGACACATAGAGGAATGGAAAAGGGTGGTCGCAAAGGATATGGGGAAGGGGTGGTTGGGCACATAGAATATGGGGAAGGGGTCTGAACAAGGGGATATGGAGAAAGAGTGGCAAAACAAAGGAATATGAGAAAGGGGTGGTCTATAAAAGGATATGGAAAATGATGGTTTGCACAAAGGATATGGGGAAAAATGGTCTGACACTGGAAAATGGAGAAATGGTCTGAAAATGAATATGGGGGAAAAAGGGGTCTGAAAATAGGGGATAGGAGAGGAGTGGTTGACACATGGTGGAATGGAAAAGGAGGGGGCTGATACATAGGGGGTAGGAGAAGGGGGTCGACACAAGGGATAGGGGGGAAAAGGAGTGTTCTGCAATAGTGGATATGGGAAGGGTGGGCTGACACATAGGATATGGGGAGGAGGGTTGACAATAGGGATATGGAGAAGGAGGTTTTACATAGGGATATGGGAAGGGTTTTTGAACAAGGGATAGGGGAAAGGGGTGGTCTGACACATAGGGGATATGGAGAAAGGAGTGGTCTGAACCCAAGGGGATATGGAGAGGGTGGTCTGACACATATGGATATGGGAAGGGGTGGTCTACATAGGGATAGGAGAGGGGTGGTCTGAAATAGGGGATATGGAGGGAAAAAGTGGTTGAACTAGGGATATGGAGAAGGATGGTTACCAAAAAGGGGGGAATGGAAAAAAAGGATTTTTCTGAAAATGAATTGGGGAAAAAAGTGGGTTGACAAAAGGGAATGGAGAAGGGGGTCTGAACCCTAGAGGTATGGAGAAGGGGTGGGCTGACAATAGGTTGGAAGGGATGGGTTTACACATGGGATATGGAAAGGGGTGGTCTTACACAAGGGATATGGAGAAGGGTGGGGCTGAACATAGGGAAGGGAAGGATGCGACATAGGGATATGGAGAAGGGTGGTCTGAACAAAGGGGATATGGAAAGGGGGTCTGAAAAGAAATGGAAGGGGTGGTCTGAACATAGGGGAAAGGAGAAGGAGGGTTGACACAAAAGGATATGGGGAAGGATGGCAAAAAAGGGGGAAAGGGGAAGGGGTGGTTTTGACAAAGGGAAGGAGAAGGAGGGGCGACACAAAAGGGGAAAGGGAAGGGGGTGGGCTGACAAGAGGGTTGGAAAGGGGTGGTTTTGACAAAAGGGATATGGAAAGGGGTGGTCTGAAATAGGGTTTTGGGGAAGGGGTGGTCTGAACCCCGGGGGATATGGAGAAGGGTGGTTTTGACCATAGGATATGGAGAAAAGGGGGGTTGACAAAGTGGGAAAAAAGGAGTGGCGACCAAGGGATATGGAGAAGGAGTGGTCTGACAAGGGATAGGGGGAAGGAGTGGTCTGAAATAGGGATATGGGGGGAGTGGTCAACATTTGGGATATGGAGAAGTAGTGGTCTGACAAATAGAGGATAAGGAGAAGGAGTGGTCTGACACAGGGAAGGAGAAGGAGTGGTTTTTCCCTAGGATTGGGAAGGAGGGTCTGACACATGGATATGGAGAAAGGGGTGGCGACACGTGGATATGGAGAAGGAGTGT
Source organism: Phyllomedusa bahiana (assembly GCA_025379985.1). Lineage (NCBI taxonomy): Eukaryota > Metazoa > Chordata > Amphibia > Anura > Hylidae > Phyllomedusa > Phyllomedusa bahiana. The sequence goes on from JAODAL010011788.1 coordinate 54,890, forward strand.
CTGACACAAATGGGTATGGAGAGGGTGGGGCTGACCAAGGGATATGGGGAAAAAAGGGTCTGAACAAGGGGAATGAGAAGGAGTGTCGACACAAGTGGAAATGGGAAGGGTGGCTGACACAAAAGGATATGGAGAAGGAGTGGTTTTTGAAATAGGGATTTGGAGAAGGAGTGGTCTGACCGTGGATTGGAGAAGGATGGTTCTACACATAGAGGTTGGAAAGGAGTTTCTGACCATAGGGGATAGGGGAAAGGGAGGGTTTGGGACCAATTGGGGATAATGAGATGAAGGGGTGATCTTAGGATTTTTTCCTTCTAGGGGTTTTTTGGGCAAAAATTTGGTATGAAAAAATAAATAGGGAGATTTGTTTCTGTATACACCTGAAATGGACAACTTATGGAAATGGAGTAGGTAGCCTTTGGTAGAGGGTTTATTTAATGCACCCAATCAGTCCAGATGTCTCAGGTATAAGTGTTTGTGTCTCAGTGCTTGTGAAATATCCCATATAAAATTCATATAAAGATGAGGCAGCTCAGTTTTCCAGATCCCCACCATGCAAAGCACCCAGTCAGGATCTACAATGTGACCAAGCCAGAAAGTATCATCCTTCAGAAAAAAGTACCCAAAAAAGCTCCTCCAGCATGGGGATGAGTCATCAGAGCAGCCCCCGTGTTGGTCACTTTTTGGGCTTTAAACCCCCCCCCCCCCCCCCGCAGTTCTCCTTTGTAAATGGCTGCTCCCCGTTCACAGGGCTGATTGAAGGTTTCCAATAAGCACTTTTTTGGGTGTGGGGCCCGGGGGATCCATGACCCGAGGAAAAAGAATTTTTTCCCCCTGCATTTTTCCCTTTTTCTATTTTTGACTCGGTGAGGAGGAAATATCCCGTATTTTTTAAAAATAGTCATAGTTCAGGGAAACAAGATTATTTGTTCGTCCTATGGGTCCCCCTTACCCTACTTTCCAAATCTCCCTTTTTTTGGCGGGGGGGCCCGCTATTTGGGGGCCCCTTTAAAAGGCCGGGCCAAGAGTATCGTATGCCTACTCGGCGCCACGGCCCTCCCACAGGCGGTGAAACGGCCCCCTGCGCCCGCTTTCCCCGCCCGGGCTTTACGTGCAGGGAGGAGACAGGAGGGGGCCCCCCCCTTCTCCCACTGTATGTACAGCGTCCGGTGCGCGCCCTACATACAGGTCAGGTCGCAGGGGAAATACGCGGGTTTCACTCACTCCCCCGCGTCGCTAGGAGATCGGCCCGGGGGAAGTCCGGGGCGCAGAGCCGGTGGATGGTGGATTTTATTATTTTTTTTTTATTAGTTAATGGGGGGTATACCGGGGACAATGGGGGGGGGGGGGGCTACCTGGCTACAGAGGGGGGGCTTACCGGCTGAAGAAGGGGGCTATACCCGGTGAAGAGGGGGCATCACCCGGGACAGAGGGGGGGGGGTCTACCCGGCTGACAGGGGGGGGCCTTTCCTTGGGTGACAGAGGGGGCATCACCGGCTGACAGAAGGGGGCCCACCTGGCGACAAAAGGGGGGCTCACCTGGCTACAGAGGGGGGATTACCTGGCGACAGAGGGGGTTACCCGGCTGAAGGGGGGGGGGGGGCTCTACCCCGGGTGACAAGGGGGCACTACCCGGCTGACAGAAGGGGGGCTCTCCTGGCTGACAGAGGGGGGGGCTCTACCTGGCACAAGGGGGGGGTCACCGGCTGACAAGGGGGGGGGATCTACCCGGCTGACAGGGGGGCATCTACTGGCTGACAGAGGGGGGGCCCACCTGGTGCAGAGGGGGGGGGTCTACCCGGTGACAGAGGGGCATTACCTGCTGACAGAAGGGGGGGCCTACCTGCTGCAGAGGGGGGGCCCCCCTGGCTGACAAGGGGCATCTAACTGGCTGACAAGGGGCATCACCTGGGTGACATAGGGGGGGGTCTACCCGGCCAGAGGGGGCATCTACCTGGCTGAAGAAGGGGGGCTCAACCTGGGTGACAGAAGGGGGGCTTACCGGGGCGAAAAGGGGGGGGCTCTACTGGCTGACAGAGGGGGGCCAACCGGGACAGAGGGGGCATCTACCTGGCGAAGAGGGGGCCTACCGGGTTTGACAGGGGGGCATCTACCTGACTGACAGGGGGGGGGCCCCTACCTGGCTTACAGGGGGGGGCTCCCCGGGCTGAAAAGGGGGGGGGCATCCCCTCTGACGGGGGGGGGGCTTACCGGGGTTTTACAGAGGGGGCACTACTGGCTTACAGGGGGGGCAATCCCTTTTTACAGAGGAGGCTCTACCTGGTTACGAGGGGCTCTACCTGGCTTACAGGGGGGGGCAACTACCTGGCTTACAGAGGGGCATCCCCTGGTATCAAAGGGGGCAACTACCTGGCTTTAAAGGGGGGCAACACCTGCTACTAAAGGGGGCAACTCCCTGGACAAAGGGGGGGGAAACTGCCTGGCTACTAAAGGGGGCAACTCCCGGGCTAACAAAGGGGCAACTACCTGCAAAAAAGGGGCATCTCTGGGCTAAAAGGGGGGCTCTCCTGCCTTTAAAAGGCATACCGGGTTATGGGGGGCTACACCGGCTATAAGGGCATCTACCGGCTTTCTTCCCAAAGCCATTATGCAGTTAAGGGGAGGGGGTGGGGGCTTTTTTAAGGGGGATGGAATTTAAAAAAATGGGCGTGTCCCGCAAATTTTTTGCCCTTTGATCTCCTGCTTTTTTCCCTTTTTTAAAATTTTTCAATATGACATACCTCTTGCTCACGGACCCTGTTATGCGTCAAATTGATTCTACCTCTGTTCCCAGAAGGTGATGGAAGACAGTAACGACGGCATTAACTCTCTGAACAACTAATTGTCAGGAGGCCTGAGGGACGCCTCGTCCTCGGCGGTGAGTGCCGCAGCTCTACCTCCCTGCAAATAACAATGCTTTACCTCCCAAGTCATAGACCAGAGGGCCCGACAGTGCAGCGCAGATCCAATGACCACCTCGAAACGGAGCAGACCCCTGAAATGAAGAACAGATCTCCAGCAATGGGGACTCCTTTAGGCGTCCGGGTCAATGAAGTCGCTAAAAAAAGATAATAAACTTATGTAGATTGGATATTTGGGAAAGAAGGGTTACATGAAGATGAGCAATAGTGCTGCACTTGTCAAATTCCACCCAAACAATTCAATTTAAGTAGACCTGAATGGAAGATTTTGAATTTTTAAAAGATTTAGAAATTAAGGATTAAATTGAAATTCAATGAAATTAAAATTAAATTTGAGATCCCATTGGTTTCCCCAAAAAATGAAATAAGGGGTTTTTAAATTTGGGTGCTATGGGCCCGCAAAGACAATTTTTTCTGCTAACAGTTTTTTCCCTAAAATAAGGTCCAATGTGGGTTTTTTTTTTTTTTATTTATTATTGAGGGAATTACGGCCCTTTTTATTTTGTTTTTTTTTTTTTTTTAATTAGTTTAAAAAACTACGCCCATGTGGAATAAAATTTGTTCCCATACAGGGGGGTTTTTGTTCTCCATTTGTTCTATGGGGGGTTTTTCCCCGTACAGGGACGCGTGTTCTCCCCTTCTCCTCTATTTGGGTTCCCCTCAGGGGAAAAGGGTTTTGGTTTTTTCCCCTTCTGTTTTTTTGGGAGTTCCCATTAAAAGGGGAGCGCTGTGTTTTTCCATTCTGTCTATGGGGTTCCCCGTACAGGGGTCGCTTTTTTTCCCCCTTTTTGGGCTATGGGAGTTCCCAGTACGGGGAGCGCTGTGTTCTCCATTTCCTCTATGGGAGTTCCCCGTACAGGGGAAACCGTTTTGTTCTCCATTCTGTTCTATGGGGAAATTCCCAGTATAGTGGGCGTTGTGTTCTCCATTCGGTTTTTATGGGAAATTCCCAGTAAGGGGAGCGTGTGATTCTCCATTCTCCTCTATGGGAGTTCCCCGTACAGGGGGGCGTTGTGTTTTTCCATTCGTTTTTTGGGGGTTTTCCCCGTACAGGGGAGTTTCTTTTGTTCCCCCATTCTTTCTAAAGGGAGTTCCCAGTACAGGGGATGTTGTGTTTTTCCCCTTTTGTTCTATGGAAGTTTTCCCGTACGGGGAGCGCTGGTTTTTTCCCTTCTAATTTTAAAGGGGTTCCCCTACAGGGGGGGTGTTGTGTTTCCCTTTTAATTCTGTTTATTGGGGGGTACCCCTTTCATTGGAGCACTGAAATTTTTTCATTCTTTTTATGGGGGGGTTCCCAAATACAGGCGAGAGAAAGGTTCTCCATTCTTTCTATGGGAGGGTTACCCCGTTTCCGGGCAGTTTCGGTTCTCCATTTTTTTTATTTGGGGCTTCCCCGTAAAAGGGGAGCGGGGTGTTCTCCATTAGGGTTTTAAAGGGGGTTCCCAGTAAAAGGGGGGCACTGTGTTCTCCATTTGTTCTATGGGAGTTTTTCCCCGACAGGGGGGGGCTGTGTTCTCCAATTTTGGGTTTTAAAATTTGGGTTCCCCGTACAGGGGAGGGCTGGTTTTTCATTTTGGGTTTTTGGGAGTTCCCGTACAGGGGGGGAAATGTGTTCTTCATTCCCGTTTTTGGGAGTTCCCAGTAGGGGGAGCGTGTGTTCTCCCTTCTCCTCCCATGGGGGTTCCCAGTTCAGGGGGGCGCTGTGTTTTCTCCCCTGCTGTTCTAGGGGGTTCCCAGACAGGGGGCGCTGTGTTTTCCATTTCTGTTCTATGGGGTTTCCCCGTACAGGGGGGCGCTGTGGGTTTTCCCTTCTGTTCTAGAGGTTCCCCCGGTACAGGTGAGCGCTTGGTTCTCCCTACTGTTCTATGAGAGTTCCCGGTACAGGGGAGTGCTTGGTTCTCCATACTGTTCTATGAGAGTTCCCAGTACAGGAGAGTGGTGTGTTCTCCATACTGTTCTATGAGAGTTCCCAGTACAGGAGAGTGGTGTGTTCTCCATTCTGTTCTATGAGAGTTCCCGATACAGGAGAGTGGTGTGCTTTGACCGTACTCAGTACTCCGATAGAACAGAATGGAGAGTCATGCGCAAGTATGAGCAGATCTCCATTCTATTCTGTAACTTTCAGGGGCTCATTGCTAAGATAGATGCACTCCCTGGGATCAGACTTTGATGGTATATCCTATCAAAGTACATGGTGGGAACCCTCTATTTAACTTTGCATAGATGTCTCATGATTTTTCTTCCAGTAGTCTCACGGTGATCTCAAATGAGTCGACAAATTCCCATTTGGAGCTCAAAATATAGCAAGGGGGTATCCTGGTTGTTATACCTTTCCAGCTGTAGGCGGACTACACCAATCAATAAACCATTAAATACATGGTGCTAACTCCCCTTTCACTTTGTCCGGGTATCTCATGATCTTTTCTCCCAGTAGACTTCCAGTCAGTGTCAATGGGTCAACAAATTCTTCATTGAAGTTTGGAATATGGCAAAGGTGTCACCCGGTTGGTGTTCCTGATCATCGATATGCCATCAAAGTGCATTATGGGAGCACCCCATTATGGTCCTTACCAGCAAGGGACCCACAACATTGTAGATCCAAAGAAACCCAGTGGCTTCATCATGTGGCTCTCTGACTGTGTCTGAAATATCTTCTGAGATTCTACATGAATATTTCACAGGGCCCCCACCTGTATTATACTGGCAGGGCTGGAAGGACAGGTAGGTGACCACCTAGGGCCCCACCTCATGTCTGGCAGTAAGGGGGTGCATTGAGCGGGGCATGAGCTGAGCCCACTCCATACACGGCGAGTACTGGGTGTACACCCTCCAAAATAAGATGGCGCCATTGTATTGTCTCTAATCCCACCTGGCCGGGGAGGGCGCAGCCGCAGGTACCGTGCACCTGTAAGGACCATGCACTGAATTTTCCAGGGGTGATGAGGGCACCATCTGCCTTATTTGCCTCGAGCACCAAAATACAGTGTCCCGGCCCTTGTGTTGTATGAGTCCTCGGGCCCCGCGGCGCGGGTGCACTTGCTCCCCCGGCGCCCCATGCAGCTATCCCCCTGGGTGGTCCTGCTTGATTGTGTGAAATCCTCTGTTATCTCTGATATCTGCCGCAGTAAATTTCATTTTTCTAATCCTAATCGAGGGCGGCGGTAACTGACAAAGTGATGCAATTCCTGCTTCTCCGTCAGGTTTGCGGGATCCTGGAGCGAGAGCCGAGCAGCGGCAGCAATCGAATAAATCAATGCATCTCCCAATGTTGTGATGAAATTTCCTGATAATGAAAACAGAGCGCGGCGCGTTTTACATACTAACCGCACCTCGGTAATAAACTGGCAGCACAATAACTGCTCCGTATCTGTCTAAGTAGGAGCCACAGGCGGCTGACAATCATCCGAGGGGGTTCTGACAAAGCTCTGCAAAATTGTATTACATCCTGGAAGGAGAGGTGGGGGAGCCGGGGGTGCGAATACAGGAATGTGCCAGGGATCCATACACATACATATATACAATGCATACATACACATACATGTATATACAGGGGATCCATACATAAATATATACAATGCATACATACATACATGTACATGTATATACCAGGGATACATACATATATATACAGTGCATACTTACACAAACATATATATACCGGGGATACATACATACAGTATATACAATACATACATACATACATGTATATAACAGGGATCCATACATACATATATACAATGCATACCATGGATACATACATATATATACAGTGCATACTTACACAAACATATATATACCGGGGATACATACATACATATATACAATACATACATACACATACAGATATATACCGGTGATACATACATACATATATACAATGCATACATACACATACATGTGTATACCAGGGATACATACATAAATATAAACAATGCATACATACATACATGTACATGTATATACCAGGGATACATATATATATACAGTGCATACTTACACATACATATATATACCGGGGATCCATACATAAATATATACAATGCATACATACATACATATATACCATACATACATATATCCATACAATGCATATGTACACAAACATATATATATACCGGGGATACATACATACATATATACAATACATATATACATACATGTATATAACAGGTATGCATACATATATACAATACATACACATACATGTATATACCAGGAATACATAAATATACATATATTCAACACCTATATACATACATCAACATGTATATACCGGGACTACATACATACACAGTACATGCATATACAATGCAAACATACATAGACATTCATGTATTTACCATGGATATATACATATATATATAATGCATACATACATACATACATACATGTATATACCAGGGATCCATACCTACATACATACAATGCATACATACACAGATATACAGAGCTTTGATACATACACATACATACTGTGTTGGACTGAAGTGTCTAGGGCTCACTAGTGAAGATGATTCTTGGAGCCACCAGTGGAGTTGATTCTTGGGCCCCCCAGTGGAGATGATTCTTGGAGCCACCAGTGGAGGTGATTCTTAGGTTCCACCAGTGAAGTTGATTTTTTTGGGGCCACCAGTATAGTTGATTCTTGGGGCCACCAGTGGAGTTGATTCTTGGGGTCCATCAGTGGAGGTGATTCTTGGGGCCCACCAGTGGAGGTGATTCTTGGGGTCCATCAGTGGAGGTGATTCTTGGGGTCCATCAGTGAAGATGATTCTTGGGGCCCACCAGTAAAGTTGATTCTTGGGGCTCACCAGTGGATTTGATTCTTGGGGCCACCAGTGGAGCTGATTCTTGGTGTCCACCAATGGATATGATTATTGGGGCTCACTAGTGGAGCTGATTCTTGGTGTCCACCAGTGGAGTTGATTCTTGGTGCCCACCAGGAGGGATTCTTGTATAATTGATTTCCCACCAGTTAGTTGATTCTTGGGGGCCACCAGTGGAGTTGATTCTTGGGCTCATCAGTGGAGCTGATTCTTGGATTCCACCAGTGGAGCTGATTCTTGGATTCCACCAGTGGAGTTGATTCTTGGGGACACCAGTGGAGTTGATTCTTGGGACCACCATTGGAGCTGATTCTTGGAGCCCACCAGTGGAGCTGATTCCTAGGCTCCACCAGTGGAGTTGATTCTTGGTGCCCACCAGTGGAAATGATTCCTAGGCTCCACCAGTGGAGTTGATTCTTGGTGCCCACCAGTGGAGATGATTCCTATGCTCCACCAGTGGAGTTGATTCTTGGTGCCCACCAGTGGAGTTGATTCTTGGGGCCCACCAGTGAAGTTGATTCTTGAGGCCACCAGTGGAGTTGATTCTTGGGGCCCACCAGTGGAGTAGAGTTTTTGGGCCACCAGTGGAGTTGATCCTTGGGGCCCAGCAGTGGAGATGATTCTGGGGCCCGCCAGTGGGTTCTTAGGCCCCATCTTACAGCTATTGTACCTGCCTCTTATATCCTGGCTCTATTTTTGCCTCTTTCTCTCTGCCTTTTTCCTCTTCTAAGGATGTATATGCAGTTTTAAAGAAACTCCAAGTGTGACATGTATGAACGGGGCTGCGGCGTTGTTTTGGTTTTTTTTGCGTGCTTTGAGCCAAGCAAACTGTCTTAGTCCGGTTCTATGGATATCTGATCCATTGTACGCCAAAACTTGATGCAATCTGAACCAGACAAGACATTTTTTAATGCGCCAATGATGCGGAGGCGTCACCCCAGATTCGTACAATGCGGCAAACTTTGGTGCAAAACTGTCGTACAAATCCATCCCAGTTTCAAAGTTGCGAGGCTGAGACTATTTTTGGTGTAGAACGCGACACCAGAGGTGAACTGGCGAGTCGGTACCAGGTACATACATGTCGCCCCAGGTCTGCCACGCTGAGGGGTCCACCGCGGGTTTCCCCTGTTCCTCTCTGGGCTAGTCCAAGCCTGCATGCATGTATACAGTGCATCCATAGATACATATTTATACTGAAGATACATATATACATAGACAGTGCATCCGTTCATATACATGTATATACCGGGGATCCATACAGTCACATGCACATAATCCGATCAATCCGTAGCTCTGGTATCGGCCTCCTTAGATGTTTTCTCCGTGTTTTTTCTGCAGTGTTTCAGCCGCACAAACAGTTCTTCACAAGGAGAGATTGTTTAATCCTGTTTTTCTCAAACAATTGCTGAAGCATTAGTCCGCCCCCAGACGTCATCTAGAAGCTTTCTCCTTCATAGGAAACTGTTTGTTTTGTGAGAGGAAGAAAATTATCAAAAGTTGTGGAAGCACGGAACTAACCTCAATACAAGTATCTAAGGAAAAGATTCAGTTTGTTATCTACTATCATCTATCTATCTTCTATTATCTCATATTAACTATCTAAACTATCCATCTATCTATCTATCTATTATCTATCTATCTATCTATCTATCCCAAATTTTTATCTATCTATCAACATCTATCTCATATCTATCTACTCAATCTACTATCTATTATTCTATCTATCTATCTATTTTCTATCTATCTATTACTCATATCTATCTATCTATCTATCTATCTATCTATCTACTATCTATTATCTACTCTACTATCTATTAAACTATCATTATCTATATCTATCTATCATCTATCTATCGTTCTTCTATCTATCAAATTTGACAAACTATCTCAATACTATCTATATCTCGATATCTATTTATCTACCTATATCCATCTATCTATCCTATCTATCTATCTATCTATCTATCTCATATCTATCTATCTTCTATCTATCTATCTCATATCTATCTATCTATCTCATATATCTATCTCATATCTATCTATCTCATATATCTATCTATCTATCTCATATCTATCTATCTATCTATCTATCTATCTATCTATCTATCTATCTATCTATCTATCTATCTCATATCTATCTATCTATCTATCTATATCTATCTATCTATCTATCTATCTATCTATCTCATATCTATCTATCTATCTATCCCATATCTATCTATCTCCTATCTATCTATCTATCTATCTATCTATCTATCTATCTATCTATCTATCTATCTATCTATCTCATATCTATCTATCTATCTATCTATCTATCTATCTCATATCTATCTATCTATCTATCTATCTCATATCTATCTATCTATCTATCTATCTATCTATCTATCTATCTATCTATCTATCTATATCTATCTATCCCATATCTATCTATCTATCTATCTATCTATCTCATATCTATCTATCTCATATCTATCTATCTATCTATCTATCTATCTATCTATCTATCTATCTCATATCTATCTATCTATCTATCTATCTATCTATCTATCTCATATCTGTCTATCTCATATCTATCTATCTCATATCTATCTCATATCTATCTATCCCATATCTATTTATCTACCTATCCATCTATCTATCTATCTATCTCATATCTATCTATCTATCTATCTATCATATCTATTCATATCTATCTATCTATCTATCTCCTATCTATCTATCTATCTATCTATCCATCTATCTATTCATCTATCTATCTCATATCTATCCATCTTATATCTATCTATATCATATCTATCTATCTATCTATCCCTATCTATCTATCTATTTATCTATCTATCTATCTCATATCTATCTATCTATCTGTCTCATATCTATCTATCCCATATCTATTATCTACCTATCCATCGATCATCATATCTATCTATCTATCTATCTATCTCTATCTATCTATCTACTACCTATCTGTCTATTTTTCTCATATCTACCCACAGTATCTCACAAAAGTCAGTACACCCCGTACATTTTTGTAAATCTTGTATTATATCTTTTCATCAGATAACTTTACAGATCTGACACTTTGTTACAATGTAAAGTAGTCAGTTCTCGGCTTGTACAACAAGGGAAATTTGGTGCCCTCAAAATAACTCAACACATCTAAACCACTGGGGACAAAAGTAAGGACACCTTAAGTGACAACAAAATTGAGAACACCCCTAAGTGACAGCAAAAATGAGTATAACCCTAAGTTATATTGGACAAATTGTGCCAAAAGTGTCAATATTTTGTGTGGCCACCATTATTTCCCAGCGCTGCCTTATCTTTCTTGGGCATGGAGGTCACTAGAGCTTCACAGGTTGCAGCCACTGGAATCCTCTTCCCTCTTCCCTGATGACATCACGAGCTGGTGGATGTTACAGACCTTGCGCTCCTCCACCTTCGCTTGAGCAGGCCCCACAGATGCTCCATAGGGTTTAGGTCTGGAGACGCTTGGACAGTCCAGCACCTTTAACCTCATTCTCTTTAGCAAGGCAGTGCGGGTCTTGGAGGTGTTTGGGGTCGTTACCATGTTGGATACTGACCAGCAGCCCAGAAGGGAGAGGATGATGCTCTGCTTCAGGATGTCACAGTACATGTTGGCATTCATGGTTCACTCAATGAACTGTAGCTCCCCACAGCCGGCAGCACTCATGCAGCCCCAAACCATGACACTCCCACCACCATTCTTGACTGTAGGCAGACACACTTGTCTTTGTACTCCTCACCTGGTTGCCACCACACACGCTTGATACCATCTGAACCAAGTAAGATTTTCTTGGTCTCAACAGAGCAGAGGACATGGTTCCAGTAATCCATGTCCTTAGTCTGCATGTCTTCAGTAAACTGTTTGTGGCTTCCTTGTGCATCATCTTTAGAAGAGGCTTCCTTTTGGGACGACAGCCATGCAGACCAATCTGATGCAGTGTGCGGAGTTTGATCTGAGCACTGACAGGCTGACCCCTGCGCCCCTGTAACCTCTGCAGCAATGCTGGCAGCACTCATGTCTGGATATGACGCTGAGCACGTGCACTGAACTTCTTTGGTCGACCATGTTTAGGCCTGTTCTGAGGGGAACCTGTCTTGTTAAAATGCCTAACGGTCTTGGCCCCCACGCCGCAGCTCAGTGTCAGGGTGTTGGCATCTTCTTATAGCCTCGGCCATCTTTATGTAGAACAACAATTGTTTTCTTCAGCTCCTCAGGCAGTTCTTTCCCATGAGGAGCCATGTTTGGCTTACATTGACCAGTGTGAGAGCGATAACACCAATTTTAACACACCTGCTCCCCATTCACACCTGAGACCTTGTAACACTAACAAGTCACATGACACCAGGGAGGGAAAATGGCAAATTGGGCACAATTTGATAATTTACACTTAGGGGTGTACTCACTTTTGTTGCCAGCGGTTTAGACATTGATAACATAATACAAACTTTACAAAAATGTCAAGAGTGTGCTTACTTTTATGAGATACTGTAATATCTATCTCATATCTATTGAATTATACAGTTGAGTCCCATTTTTATGACCAGCAGCCAATATCCAGAGTAACTGGTGTGTGCAGCCCGGACCCAGTTTAAAGGGGGGAGTGTACAAAAGGGCCCGGGTATTTTGTCACAGGTATTGGAGCCGACTGCCCCCACAGGCTGGAGGGTCCATAGACCCAACCCACCATCCAGGGGCCCCACATGTGACTGAACCCACAGGGGGGGCCCTAGGGCCAACACCACCATTCAGGGGCCCCACATGCGACTGCCCCCACAGTGCGGGAGGGTCCATAGACCCAACAACACCACCGGGGGCCCCCCAAGCTGACGCAACCCAGGAGGGTCCATGACCCAACACCACCATCCGGGGCCCAATGCTGATGCCCCACAGGAGGGGCCAAGAGCCAAACCCCACCATCCGGGGGCCCCACGCTGCTCCCCCCAAAAGTGTGGGGGGGGGTCCATAACAACACCACCATCCAGGGGCCCCACTGTGACTCCCCCCACAGTGTGGAGGGTCCATAAGCCAACAACACCATCCGGGGCCCCCACTGGACTGAAACCACGGGGGCCCCATGACCCAACACCCCACCAGGGCCGACATGTGACTGCACCACAGGGGGGTCCATAGAGCCAACACCCCATCCGGGGGCCCCACAGCTGATGCACCACAGCTGCTGGAGGAGACATGAGCCAACACCACCATCCAGGGCCCCCATGCGACTGCCCCCCACAGCTGTGGAGGAGCCATAGAGCCAAACCCCCATCCGGGCCCCATATGCGACGCACCCCAGTGTGGAGGAGTTTAACCAACACCCCATCCAGGGGCCCCACATGCTGCGCCCCCCACGCTGTAGGGGCCATAGAGCCAACCCCACCATCAGGGGCCCCAATTGCTGACTGCACCCCACAGCGCTGGAGGGCCCCTAGACCCAACCCACCCTCCAGGGGAATGCCCTGACTGCACCCACCTGCGGGAGGAGCCCAAATAGAGCCAAACCACCATCGAGGGGCCCCCACATGGTAGGACCCACAGCTGTTGGAGGGGCCTTTGAGCCAACAATCCACCCGGGGCCCCATAGCTGACTGACCACAGTGCTGGGGGGCCCTTTGAGCCAACACGACTATCCAGGGCCCCCCATTTGCTGACTGCCCCCACACTGTGGAGGGGCCATAGAGCCAACACCCCCATAGGGGCCCCACATGGACTGCACCCCAGATGCTGAGGGGCCTGAGCCACACCAAAATCCAGGGGCCCATAGCTGAGTGCACCACAGCTGCTGGGGAGACATGAGCCAATCCCACCACCCGGGGGGCCCCACATGCTGACTCCCCCCACAGCTGTTGGAGGGCCCATAGAGCCAACAAACCTCCGGGGGCCCACTGTGACTGCCCCCACAGGGGGGTCCATAGACCCAAACCCCACCACCCAGGGGCGCACATGTGATGCACCCACAGGGGGGCCATAGAGCAACCCCAAATCCAGGGGCCCCACATGGACTGCCCCCACAGTGCTGGAGGGTCCAAAACCAACACCCCCACCCGGGCCCCACTGCTGACTGCACCCAAACAGCGCTGGAGGAGACATAGACCAACACCCCCATCCGGGGGCCCACATGCTGATGCATCCACACTGCTGGAGGCCCCCATAGACCAACACCACCATCCGGGGCCCCAATATATGACGCACCCCACTGCTGGGGGGAGCCATAGACCAAACACCCCCATCCGGGGCCCCACATGCTGATGACCCAAGTGCGGGGAGGGCCATAGAGCCAACACCACCCCAGGGGCCCAATGCTGATTTACCACAGCTGCGGGAGGGTCCATAGACCAAACCACCATCCAGGGGCCCCAAGTGACTGCACCCAAGCTGCTGGAGGAGCCTAGAGCCAACACCACCATCGGGGGCCCCATGGGACTGCCCCCACAGCTGGGGAGGGGCCAAGACCCAAACACACCCTGGGCCCCCCCATATGCTGATGACCCACAGCTGCGGAGGGTCCAAAGACCCAAAACCCGATCCAGGGCCCCACATGCTGACTGCCCCCCACGTGTGGAGGGGCCATAGAGCCAACCCACCTCCGGGGCCCCCCAATGCTGACTGCCCCACAGATGTGGAGGGGCCATAGAGCCAACCCCACCATCCGGGGCCCCACATGCTACTGCCCCCACAATCTGGAGGGGCCATAAAAGCCAACACCCCATCCGGGGCCCCCACAGCGAGGCACCCACAGCTGCTGGAGGAGACATAGACCCAAAACCACCACCCAGGGGCCCCACATTCTGACTGCCCCAAGCTGCTGGAGGGGCCATAGAGACAACCCCACCCGGGGGCCCCAATGTGACTCACCACAGCTGTGGAGGACCATAGAAACACCACATCCGGGGGCCCCACATGCTGACTGCACCCACAGCTGCTGGAGGACCATAGAGCCAACACCCCCATCCGGGGGGCCCCACATGCTGACTGCACCCACGAAGCGGGGGCCCCTAGAGCCAACCCCAAACCAGGGCCCCCCCACATGCTAACTGCACCCCAGCTGGGGGAGGAGCCATAGAGCCAACAACCACCATCCAGGGCCCCCCCCAAACTTGCAAAACTGCACCCACAGTTTTGGAGGACCATAGAGCCAACAACCCATCCGGGGGGCCCTCCATGCTGACTGCACCCACAGGCGGGAGGACCCCATAGAGCCAACACCAACATCCAGGGGCCCCACATGCTGACTGCACCACACCCTGCGGGAGGAGCCCATAGAGCCAAACCCACACCTCCGGGGCCCCCCCCTGTGACTGCCCCAACCCGCTCTTTGGGAGCCATAGAGCCCAACACCTATAAACCCCCAGGGGGCCACATATGCTGACTGCCCCCACAGCTGCTGGAGGGCCCTTTAAAACCCAACACTTTACCCAGGGCCTCACAAGCTCCCCTGCACCCCCAGTGCTGTAGGGTTTTTTGAGCCAAACCCCCACCCAGGAGCCCCACATGCTGACTGCCCCCAAAAGCTGGGGAATCCATAGAGCCAACACCACCACCCAGGAGCCCCCACATGCTTACTGCACCAAAATGGGAGGGACCATAAAGCTAAACCCCCATTCGGGGGCCCCAAACATGCGTGCACCCACAGTGCTGGAGGGTCCAAAAAGATATCACCACCATTCAGGGGCCCCACATGTACTGCCCCACAGCTGTGGGGGGGGGCCATAGACCCAAATACCAATCCAGGGGCCCCCAAACATGCTGACTGCACCAACACTGCTGGAGGAGCCATAGAGCCAACTCCACCATCCAGGGCCCCACTGTGACTGTACCCCCAGCTGCTGGAGGGTCTTTTAACCCAACACCACCACCCAGGGGCCCCACATGTTGATTGCACCCACATTTGTGGGGGGGTCCATAGAGCCAACACCACCACCCAGGGGCCCACATGCTGACTGAAAACCACAGCTGCTGGGGGGCCCAAAAAGGAACCCCAATTCGGGGGGCCCCACATGCTGACTGCAAACCACAGCTGCGGGGAGGGTCCATAAAGTTATCACCACCATCCAGGGGCCCCAATGTATGACCCACAGTGCTGGGGGTCTATAAGCCAAATCCAAACCCATCCAGGGGCCCCACATGCGACTCACCCACGGAGGGGCCAAAAAAGAGCCAACACCACCCTTGGGGCTCCACATGCTGAATGCCCCCACAGCTGCGGGAAAGGGGTTCCATAAACCCAACACCACATCCAGGGGCCCCACTGCTGACTGCCCCAAGTGCTGGAGGGTCCAAGACCAACAGCCCCATCCGGGGGGGCCCCCTGCGACTTACCCACATACTGGAGGGTCCATAGACCCAAACCCACCACCCGGGGGGCCATACACTGACTGAACCACAGCTATGGAGGGCCCATAGACCCAAACCCCCATCCAGGGGCCCCACGCTGACTGCCCCCACAGTTGCGGGGAGGGTCCATAGAGCCAAACCCCCACCCCAGGGGCCCTAATGCTGACGCAAAACCACACTGCTGGAGGGTCCTAAAGCTAACACCACCATTCAGGGGCCCCACATGCTGAATGCCCCACATCTGTGGAAGGTCCATAAACCCAAACAACATCCGGGGCCCCCCACTCTGCTGCAACCACATTTTGGGAGGGACCAAGGCCAACACCACCATCCAGGTGCCCCACATGCTGACTGCACCCACAGCTGCTGGAGGGGCCATGAGCCAAACCACATCCGGGGGCCCCACATGCTGATTTGCCCCCACAGCTGCTGGGGGAGCCAAAAGAGCCAACACCCCTTTCCAGGGGCCCCCACATGCGCTCCCCCACAGCGCTGGGGGGTTCTATAGACCCAAACCCATCCCCATCCGGGGCCCCCACATGCTGACTGCACCCACAGGCGGAGGGCCCATAGACCCAAAACAGCACCATCCAGGGGTAACATGTGACTGCACCCAAAGGGGGAGGGCAAGACCCAACACCCCCATCCGGGGTCCCACATGTGACTGCACCCACAGCTGCTGAAGGGGCCAAAGGCCAACACACCATTCAGGGGGCCCCAATGCTGATTTTGCCCCCACAGCTGCGGGGGGCCATAGAGCCAACACCACCAACCAGGGGCCCACATGCGACTGATCCACGTGCGGGGGGGCCCATGAGCCAACCCACCACCGGGGTCCCCACATGATGATTTCCCACCACACTGCTGGGGGGGCCATAAAGCCAACCCACCATTAGGGGGCCCCCCAAGCTGACTGCACCCACAGTCTGGGGGGGGGGCCTTAAAGCCAACCCACCATCCGGGGCCCCCAACAATGCCAGTTGGGGGTTCTGGGGGATTTGGGGCCAAAGTCGTATTGAAAGTCTTGTCCGCTCTTCCAAACCCCAAAGTGGACTTTCTACGTGTGACAGCACTTGCTTGCTGGAAATCCCTCCGTCCAGTGGAGACAATCAGTTTTTTTTAGGTGGGGGGATCTGCAAGGAGGGATTCATACATAAATCAGGTGAGAGCACCTTCCATATGGATAATTGGCCCAGAGAATGCCCGGACAACCCCTCGACAAAATCTGCCACATAAAGCTTGTGTTTTTCTACAATGGTTGGGGGGTTTTTTCTCTTGATGACTATGTTACTGGAATCAGCTCCACTAATGGATTTAAAAAATCAATCCACTGGTGGTCCAAGGTCACCCCATGGTGGGCCCCAAGTTTTAAAACCCCGGTGGGTTCAAGAAAACCCCCCACTGGGGGTCCCAAGAACCAACTCCAGTGGTGGCCCTAAGAATCAGCTCCACTGTTGGGTCCCAAGGATCAACTTCACTGGTGGGTCCTCAGATACAACTCCATTGGTGGGCCCCAAGAATCAATTTCACTGGTGGCCCCAAGAAACCACTACGTTGGTGGACCCAATGCTTAAACTCCATTGATGGGCTACATGAATCAACTCCTCCATTGGGCCCCACGGATCAAGTCCTCCGGTGGGCCCCAAGACTCAACTCCACTGGTGAGCCCCAAGAACCAACTCCACGATGGGGACCCAAAACCAATCCATGGGGACCCCAAGAATCAACTCCACTGGTGGCCCCAAAAAAACTCCACGGTGGGCCCCCCAGAAAAAATCTCCACGTGAAACTCCAAGAATCCAAGAATCTCTCCTGGTGGGCCCCCAAGAAAACAACCCACGGTGGGCCCCCAAAAATCATCCCCTTGGGGAGCCCAGAATCCCAAAAAAATCAGCTCCATGGTGGGCCCAAGAATCAACTCCCCTGATGGGCCCCCCAAAAATACTCCACCCCGGGGGGCGGCAAGAATCAACTCCACTGGTGGGCCCCAAGAATCAACTCCACTGGTGAGCTCCAAGAATCCCAAGAATCAACTCCACTGGTGGGTTCCAAGAGTAATCTTCATGGGTGGGCCCCATATACCCCAGTCTTATACTGACTAACCTCCAAGGTCACAGTCAGAGGTTTACATGCTGATTTTTTATGAATATTTCTGGCTGATATATATATATATATTCATGCGTCGGGGCAGGAAGACACCAGCAGCTTCTGATCACATTCCTTATGGTTAATGCACTCATGGGATTCTTAAGTATAAGTAAAGTGCTGCCTGGTGTCTGCAGACAAGAACAGCGGGTGATATATGGCGCACACATCACCGAGTGCTCCGGCTGCTGCTCCCCGGCTGTGCCATCAGTGAGGAGCCCGGATAGAAGCCGCTCTGGGGTCGATACCGTCCCTATAAATATACTCTGGCATTTTTATGGGGGAACAAGCGAAAAAATAAATAAATAAAAGTTTTGACAATAATCAAATTCAACATGAAATGATGTCGGGTCCTTGTGGGTTACAAGGCCGGGCGGCTCGGAAATCTGGAGCACTCTGCAGAAATGGTCCCGGAGAAGAGAATCCTATAAATCCTGGCAGCAGTAAACTTCCAACACTAATATATATATCTATCTACAGTAGAAACCAGAAGTTTCCATCCCCTCTATATAAAGCCCCATCTGCGGGTTTCTCCCTCCCCTCTATATAAAGCCCCATCTGCAGGTTTCTCCCTCCCCTCTGTATAAAGCCCCATCTGCAGGTTTCTCCCTCCCTCTATATAAAGCCCCATCTGCAGGTTTTTCTCTCTTCTGACAGGAAATCAGAATAAACCTTCCCCGTTTTAGGTCAATTAGGAACCAAAATTATTTCTATTTGCCAAATGCAGAATAATGAGAGGGAGAATTTTTTAATTAGTTAAGTATTTTTATTACTTTCTGCAAAGTCAGAAGTTTCCATACACTGGGATTACTCTGCCATTAAACAATTTTGGACCACCCATATGATGAGGTCAGGTCTTTGGAAGCTTCTGATAGGTTTATTGGCAACATCTGAGTTAATTAGAGACACAGCTGTGGATGTTTTTTACTGCACACCAGAAACACGCTTCTGTGTGTAACATCTGGAAAGTCTTAAAGAAATAGCCAAGATATCAGGAAGAGAATTGTGGACTTGCAACAAGTCTGGATCAAACCTTGGGTGTCAATTTCCAGGAAAACCTGAAGGAGCCTCATTCATCTGTACAAACAATTATATGCAAGTACAAACAAGATGGGAATGTCCAGCCATCATACCGCTCAGTAAAGAGATGGGCTCTGTGTCTCAGAGAGGAACATGTGCATATCAACCCAAGAACAAAAGCAAAAGATCTGGTGAAGATGCTGCCGGAAGCTGGTAAGATTGTGTCATTATCCACAATGAAATGAGTACTGTATCAACATGGGCTGAAAGGCCGCTCTGCCAGGAAGAAGCCATTACTCCAAAAGAAACAGAGAAAAGCCAGATTAATTTTTGCAAATGTTACAGGAACAAAGACCAACATTTTAGGAGACACGTGCTGTGGTCTGACAAAACTAAAATGGAACTGTTTGGCCATAATGACCATGGTTATGTTTGGAGTAAAAAGGGAGAAGCTTGGAAGCCTAAGAACACCATCCCAACCGTGAAACATGGGGGTGGCAGCATCATGTTGTGGGGTAGATTTTGTAAGGAATGCTCTAATCTCGCCCTGACTTACCCTGTCTAGGCAGAGCACCCGCCCAGAGAAGGGCGACTCCGCACTCGAACCTCTTCCTAGAATATACCCTAGTAAATGGGTGACAAACAGAAGTTAAACAAAGACAAACGGAATATAGACAGAAACAGACAACAAATAGAAAATAGTCAGATGGGCCAAGATCAAGCCAGGAGTATGCGCAGTCCCGTAGGACAAGACGAGAGAGTAACCAGGAAGACAGGCCAAAATCCAAAGAACCAGCGAAACAAAACTGCAGAGCAAAAACAAACAGCAAAGACACAAGAAGCAATCACCAGCAGGGCCAGGCTGACAGGAAGAAGTTTAAATACCCCACCCCGGCCAGGAATTGGCTCAAGTGCTTAACTTATCAAGCCCCAAGCCACACTCTGGCTGAGGCTGCAACAAAAAACTTTAAAGGGCCAGTATCACAGTCCTGACAGTACCTCCCCCCCCCCCTTTTTACAAGGGGCCACTGGAACCTTAGGCCCTGGACCGGGCTTCAGGAAGAATTTTTTTGTAAATTCCTTCACTAAACGATCGGCATGAATCGAGAAGGCAGGCTCCCATGTGTGCTCCTCTGGTCCATACCCTCTTCATTGAACAAGACATTGAAGAGCATTTCTGACTCTTTGGGAATCCACTATAGGCTCAACTTCAAACTCTAGATCCCCATCCACCTGGATAGAAGGGGGAGGTTCCATACAAGGACCGGTAGGATGTACTTTTTTTTGGCAGTCATCTATGGAAGACGTTATGGATCTGGAAAGTCGATGGGAGACGAAGACGAAAAGTGACTGGATTGATGACCTATAGAATAGAGTAAGGACTAATATGTTTGGAGGCCAACTTACAAGAGGGAGCCTTAAAGGGGTTGTCTCGCTACAAAGAATAGCTTTCAATATGTAGGGAACACTAAATGAAGATATTTTCCGAATATATTGCATTGTTCATCTTTTTTTGTTAAGGAGCTACAAATGATTTTATCACCTTCTTGGCTCTATTTGGTTACCCCAGTGACCGACCTGTTTACTCCTTTTCCCCTGCTGTTTGTTCTATGTGATAGCAGGGAGTGATGTCATCACACAGATCACTGCAGCCAGAGTGAGAGTGTGTGTGTTATCTGAACTTTCAGACAAAAGCCGGTAATTACTGCTGGTTACTTTAGATAAATCTCCTGCTAGCAGTTTCAGTGAAGCTTCTAAGCTAATCTAAACTAATTAGCAGACTGAAAACACTGAGTTGAATACACAGAGTGAATGCACTGAGCTTGTATGCTAATTACAGACAGTCTGACCAGGAAGTGACAGGATGCATCTATGAAACGAGGGGAGACAATCCCTTTAAGTTTCATATTTTTGGTGGCAAGCCAAACTTTATACCTTACAGCAAACCCAGGCCCTGCAGTGCGTCTCTTACCAGCATTATTTTTACATATGGATTGAGATTTACTCAGGTTCAACTGAACCTGGGCCCAAACTGTGCACAGTTTTTCTGATTCAATCTCTACCTTGGGGTTATCGGAGACGGATGAAGAGAGAGAACCAAAGCGTGGATGAAAGCCATAATTACAGAAAATCGGCGAATTTTTGATGGACGCATGATGACGGTTATTGACGGCAATGGCCAAGGAAAGGTAAGTACGGTAATCCAGTCCGACTGATTATCAGCACAATAACTCCTAAAGTACTGTTCCAGAGTCTGATGGAACCGTTCAGTCTGACCGTTAGGATGAAAAGCCGAGGAAAATGATAACTGAATTCCGAATTTCATACAAAAAGCTCCTCAAAACTTAGCTACAAACTGTACTCCCCTGTCAGAAACAATATTCTCAGGAATCCCGTGAAGATGAACTACGTGATTAATAAAGAGTTGTGACAACATTTTAGAGCTTGGAATCTGAGACAGGAGCACAAAATCAACTGAAACGGTCAACAATGACCCAAATTACAGTCTTTCCCTCAGTGAGGGGTAAATCCGTGATAAAGTCTGTAATGTAGTGCACTAGAAATGATGTGTATTCTGTATTGTCATTAAGAAAAGCATGTATTGTGTAAACCATTTCTGTAGCTTGTAGACCTCCACCCCTCTTTACAAATGGAATTTGTAACATAGGTCTATGGAACATCACACAAGTCCTTAAGACAATTCCATTACCCCGCTTGTTTACATAACCCGGGCTGCATCTGCTAAGTATCCATTTCATTGCATTTTATGGCCAATTCTGTACATAAAAGTGTAATTAATACTTGATAGAATAAACAAAAAACTTTGTGTTGCAGCAGAAAACTATTAAATTTATGTATCAAAGGATGAGTGCACGCCTTAGTGACCAGGATCAAGGTCAAAATCAACAATGGATAAATTCATAAAGGCAGCACTTAAAAAAAAAGTGACTTTATTAGCCCAACAGCAGCAACGTTTCAGCTCTCACCAATTTTTATGAATTTTTCTAATACTTGATAGAAGGCCAAAACCTTATCAGCCCAGAGGTGCCCTGTGACATGTCCACAGCCATAAAAAACTAGCCACAAAAAGGGCAGAGTTCAATGGCCTGTCAACACTGAAGCGCAGCCAGTGAACGCCATCTAGTGGGCACAGTAATCATCACCTCTCATTATTGATCAGGGGGTCCACCCACTCATCATATAACCAGCCAGTGAGGTGCAACCTAATTATCCTAATTAGCTGATGGCTGGTGTGGAAACCTGAGAGGGCTGAGTGGTCTATAAGACCCATTGTCCAGGTTCTGGTCTTTGTACTTAGTTTAGTGTTCAATTTCTGATTGAGCTGTGTTCCATTTCTTCTTCCGTGCCCCCGGATCTGAAAGCCGACCATTGTAAGTGTAAGGACTTTCTACGTTTTCTCCCTTTGATTTTATAACTGTTTGCTAACGTATGTCATTCATTGTTATTGTATTTTTTTATGTAAGCACTGTACCTTGTTTCGTATTAAAATATTACAATTAATATGTTAGTTCTTGTCTTCTGTAAAAACCCATTACCTTGAAGAAGTATCTTTAACCCTGTGGCTGCTGGAGAGCAGTGACGTAACCCGGTAAGCGTTTTTAAGTGTATTTTTGGATCAGAGCCCTTCTCCTCTGATTTCCTTTTTCTTTTTGACTATTGAGGAAGGTGGAGGCAGCGGAGTATTTTTGGGGCTGGAACTGTCTTGGGGTGTGGTTTATGCTTGATTTGCCACCTGAGTGAGAGGTGAGTGCAAAGTGGAAATAAATCAACTCCGCTACAGTGGCCCCCCATATCACGTGCTGGTGAGTGTGTACGTGACAAAGTCCATGGACAAATGTGACCAGAGACTTTTAGGAATGGGTAAAGGAAGAAGTTCCCCCATAGGGCAAGCACAAGGGACCTTACTTCGAGCACACGTCTCACAGGCGGACACGTAGGCGGTGATATCACGGAGATTCAACAGCCACCAGTAAGAACGGGCAACCAGTTTCCGCAATCCCTGGGTGCCCGCAAAGAACCAAATTGTGTAGCTCATCGCACAATCGAAATCTAAATTGTACTGGTACAAACAACTTCCCACTGGGAGTTGACGGAGGAGCCAAATCTGAAATTGTCTTATTCACTGGCCAGGTCTGGGGAGACTGCTGATACCACCACTCCTTTAGCTAAAATGGGTTCTGAGGGTAACTTGGCAGTCTGAGTGGTGCAGAAGCTTTGAGACAGAGCACTAGCTTTGACATTTTTTGAGCAAGGTCTGTAGGTAACAATAAATTCAAAAATGGTTTTAAGTCAGGGCCCATCTAAACTGTATGGGACTGAGTCTCTAGGCTAATTCGAGATAAGTAAGATTCTTGTGGTCCGTGAGTATTGTTATTTTATATCTGGTCCCCTCCAGAAAATGACGCCACTCCTCAAATGCTGACTTGATGGCGAGAAGTTCCTGATTCCTAACGTCATAATTACTCTCCGTGTAGGAGAATTTTTGTCAGAAAAAAGGCACGGGGTGAAGGTTAGTCAGAGAGGGGACCTTTGTGACAGAACTGCGCCCACTCCTACCTTGGAAGCATCCATTTCAACAATAAAGGGCCAGGGTTGAACCCGAACGGGGACTTCAGTAAAGCACCTCTTCAAAGTTTCAAAAGCACGAACAGCTTCAGGTTCACATTCAAGCAGCTTCGCCCCCTTTTCAGTAAGATCTGTCAAAGATTTGGCTATGGAAGAAAAGCTACGGATACATTTTCTGTATTATTTGGTGAACCCCAAAAACCTCTGCAGGGCTTTCATGGAATTTGGCTGCACCCAATACACAACAGTCCAAATGTTGATGGGATCCATAGAGAAGGCATGCGGTGTAAGAACATAGCCCAGGAAATGTAACACTTGGATCCCAAAGAGACATTTCTCCAGTTTCGCATGCAAGTGATTCTCTCTAAGAATCTGCAGGACAATGCACACTTGTTCCACAAGAGAAGACCAGTCAGGGGAAAATACCAAAATATCATCCAGATAAACAACGACAAACTTTGTCGTCAACAAAGTTTTGAAAAAAACGCAGATGCATTACTTCAGCCAAAAGGCATTACTAAATACTCATAGGGCTCATGAGGGGTATGAAAGGCAGTATTTCACTGATCTCCATTACGGAATTGAATTAAATTATAGGCACCCCGTAAATCTAATTTGGAAAACCAGGAAGTTGCAGATATCTGATTGAACAGATGAAGGGGAGAGGACACTAATGTTCAACAGTAATTTTATTCAATTCCCAATAGTCTATGCAAAGCCTGAGACCTCCATCTTTCCTCTTAACAAAGAAGAACCCGGCCCCCACGGGAGAGATAGAGGAGTGTATATGACCCTTGTGGAGACTATCCTTAACATACTCCTTCATAGCCTCCCTCTCAGGTGCAGACAGATAATAAATGCGACCCTTAGGAAACTTAAACAGGTTTTCTCACCACAAAGACTAGCTTTCAAAATGTAGGGAACACTAAATGAAGACGTTTTCCAAATAAATTGCTTTGCTCATATTTTTTTGTTATGGAGCTACAAGTGATTTTATCACCTTCTGTGCTCTCTCTGGTTTCCCAAGTGACCGACCTGTGTACTCCTTTTCCCCTGCTGTTTGTTCTATCTGATAGCAGGGAGTGATGTCATCACACAGGCCACTGCCAGCAGTGTGAGAGCTTGTGTGTTTTCTGATCTTTCAGACAAAAGACTAATTACTCTACTGTTTACATTAGCTCAGAAGCTTCTCGGGACCTCAGAGAAAGTAATTTATCTAATGGAGACTAAAACAGAGAAGTCTGAATACACGGAGCTCATATGCTAATTACAGACAGCTTGACCAGGAAGTGACAGAGCAAAGCAGCATTATTTCATGCAGCAGTAACTCAATGGCACAGTCATAAGACCTATAAGGAAGAAGCCATTCACAGCTTGACTCAAAAAATACATCAAAAAAATCTTGGATAAAGTCAGGTATGGACGGATTACTTGATCAGACAGAAGTCAAGGAAAAAGTTAAACAATGATCAAGACACTTTGGACTCCATTTCACAATATCAGCTTTTTCCCAGTCGATTACAAGGTTGTGAGCCTCCAACCATGGTGAACCCAAAAAAATATTGGTTATCAAGTACAAAAAAGGAAATTAACTCAGACTGTAAGGCCCCTACTTTTAAATTAACCAGAGGAGCATATAACTTTATAGGACCTTGACAGAGGGGTGTACTGTCTATAGCAACCACATTAACAGGGGTCACAAGAGACAGTAACGGAATACCCGAAACTCTAGCAGCACGTGCGTTCAGGAAATTCACCGCAGAACCACAGTCGAGAAACGAATTACCAGAAAGACTGTAGCTGCTATACAAAATACAGACAGGCAAACTTACTTTTTGAGACATACTGGGAAATACCTGACCATCTAGGTGACCCTCCCCTTGGACACCTAGAAGCTGGAGTTCCTCCGGAATCTAATGCTCTGGGCAGTGCCAGATAAAGTGATCTGCTGCTCCACTAGATCTTTCTGAAGGCTTTACGGTCTTCGGAAGACATAGTAGATCCCAGATGCATTGCATTGCTGGATATGGAGGGGGGAGCAGATACCTCATGCTGTTCCCTTTGGCGCTCGCAGACGTGACGGTCAAGCCAGGGTCATAAACTCTTCCAAGCTCTTAGGTTGCAGGTAACCAAGTAACAGATCTTTAAGGGCCACATGTATGAAAATGGTTTAGGTCTAAATCTCACTTTATTGGCCATAGGTTACTATGGGCAAAAAAGTGAGTTTTAGACCTAAACAGTTTTCAAACAAGTGTCTCAGACAGCCCTTGCCAAAAAAGACACTGAAGTGCTGGGTCATTCCACTGTGAAGGTCCCGACCAGCATCTGAACTCAGAGCCGTATTCTTCCACTGGTCACCGCCCCTGACGGAGAAACAAGAGGTTTCGGCTACTGACTTGACATCTGGTTCATCATATAGGAGTCCCAAGGCCTGAAAAAATGAATCAACGTACCAGAATTCGGGAGAAAGCCCAAGCTTGTGGGGTCCGATGAAGAAACAATGAACCCCATACGTTGCTCCTCAGAACCAGATGAAAGGAGCCTAAGCCAGAAATACAACCTGCAACTCTCCTGGAAATTCATGAAAGTACTGCGGTTTCCAGAGAAACGGACCGGCTGGTGGAGCTTGGGTTCCACAAGTGGGCATCCTGACACGGCACCCCTGGAAGACGTAGACTCCTGCAGCTGGACCCTTTGAGTGTGATCTTGAACTAGCTGCATCAAGTCATGCATCTGGTCCACTAATGCCTTCATAGATTCCATATCAGAAGGAGGAAAATTTTAATGGAATCGATTCTTGAGGCCCACCAGTGAATTTGATTCTTGGGACCCAACAGTGGAATTGATTCTTGAGGTCACCAGTGGAGTTGATGCTTGGGGCTCACCAGTGGAGATGATTCTTGGTGCACACCAGTGGAGATGATTCTTGGGGCCCACCATTTGGGGATGAATTTTTGGGGCTCATCAGTGGAGATGATTCTTGGGGCCACCAGTGGAGATGATTCTTGGGGCTACCAGTGGAGCTGATTCTTGGGACCCACCAGTGGAGTTGATTCTTGGGGCCCACCAGTGGAGATGACTCTTGGGGCTCACCAGTGGAGTTGATTCTTGAGGCCACCAGTGGAGATGATTCTTGGGCCTCACCAGTGGAGTTGATTCTTGGGGCCCACCAGTGGAATTGATTCTTGGGGCCTATTAGTGGAGTTGATTCTTGGGGCCCACCAGTGGAGTTGATTCTTGGGGCCCACCAGTGGAATTGATTCTTGGGGCCTATTAGTGGAGTTGATTCTTTGGGCCCACCAGTGGAGTTGATTCATGGGGCCCATTAGTGGAGTTGATTCTTGGGGCCGACCCTACAGCAACTGCACTCTTCCTCTCTTTATCTGCCCTCCTACCTGAAAAGGAACCCCAGGTTAGCTATTATCAGTTTCCCACCTTGACCAGGGGCCCACAGGAGGTTTCCCCTGCTGCCCTGTTGGCAAGTCTGAGCCTGATGAGGTCCATCAAACAGCAGCGACGTGAGGAGTAATGGAGTACATCATACATGAAACGTGAGGAGCTCGTGGAGTCACTGTAGGGTCTCTACCTATGTTCTACTTTGGCCCCACTCAGATTGGATTTATACATAAATTGCACATAAAGTAACCACGGATGAGTGATTGATGCCTTCAAACCGAGTAGGTTTCTGAGCACCAGTAAAGAAACCTTGCTGTGGGGTTGAAAAGACACGACTCTCCTGTATAAGTGCGGAAATGCCAATTTCATGCTTCTTACTTATTACACTTAAGATCCGGCCTCAGGTCTCGAACTGTTGTGTGGCCTAATTATAGGACTGCTTGAATGGAGCCGCCATATATCCAGGATGGGTCATGGTCCATTAAAGCCTGTCCCCGGCACCCGCTGTATACACATGTGATAATTCATCAGATGTTTGCAGGATTTGTGATTTTTGTTTTCGGGGACCTCAGCTATTCTAAGGTCTCATTTTGGTAACCATCGTTTTAGTTGTAGCAGAGCTGAACTCTTTGAGCTTGCTGTGGATTTTCTTGGATCAGCAGGTGAACCGGTCCAGCTCTGCTTTATGTGTAGCTATATGACATGTGCTGCACCAGAGTCTGGCTCCCCATACTGCACGGGGTGCATTGAATGTCCAACCTTTGTCACTATTGGTTATTTTCAGGGCTTTCTTAACACAATTATGGGCCCCGGCGAAAACAATGTACCGGGCCCCTACCCAAGCACGGGTTATACTTCTATCCTCACCCAATCATTATATCACAACAGGCCACACCTCTAACTACCCATCTTCCTTTTTCCCTGGATTAGGCCTCCTCTAGGACACTCCAATGACCTCTTGTAGGCTGCAGGCCTTAAAGGGGTTTTGCCGTGATCTAATATTGACGTGGGATCCTCCAAAATGGCTATTTAATCACTTTTCTAAATATATGTCATTAAAAAAAGTGTAGCCTCTGAGAGCTACAGCCTGACTTACATGCCCTTAGTTTCCTGACAGTTTACATTACACTCGAGAAGGAGCTGACAGGAGCTGATCTGGCTGCGCTTGCATTGTTTGCACTTCTTATCTGATGGCAGAGAACATGAACGAGCTTTGAAGGGACTGGGGAGAAAAGATCCTGTGTTTTTTTTGTATAGAGAATCCACTGGTTGCAATGTAATTATCTGAGTAAACATGCAGACGCTCTCTGGCTCTCTGCTCAGCCCTCCTCCCCTCCTGCAGCAGTTCATGAACAAATGAAACTGTTTGTTCATTTGTTCATGGAGCTTATCTTCTCTCCTGAGCAGGTAAGAGGGAGAAACTTGTGCTCAATTGTTGCGAACGGTGCCGCTGCCCGCAACTCAGGCTGCGGGCGCTGTCGCAGCTCTGCCTGTGCCCCCGCTTCTGGGGCGAGTGCCGCCGCTGCCCGGGTGTCGGGCGACGGGCGCACTCGCTCTCCTGCACACCGGTACTCATCCGGCCGCGCTCTGGTCTGTCAGCATCCTCCTGGTGCCCGGTGCGCGAGTCACCGTGCTTTAGGGCGCACGCGCCGGCTCTGTGAAATTTAAAGGGCCAGCGCTCCGGTAATTGGCTAATTGCCGGGCGCTGCCTCTATATTACCTGGACGCTTCCACCCACTCCCCGCTGGATCTTTCGTGCCTTTGCCTATAGAGAAAGCGTTCCCTGAAGTCTTGTCCTGATCTTCCGTGTACCGTACATGTGCCTCCGTCTCCTGACCGCGAACCTCTGCCGCCTGTCCTGACCTTCCTGCCTGTCCCTGACTACGAGCCTGTCTTACCATTCTGTATTACGCTACACCTCGGCTGCCACCGCAAGCAAGTCACGTCAGGGGTAGCGACCTGGTAGGCTCCCACCGCAGCAAGTCCATCCCGCTTTGCGGCGGACTCTGGTGAAAACCGGGACCTACTTAGACTCCGCTCCCTGGCGTGGCTTATACCATCGCTTGCAGTGGTCCAGTGGATCTACTTCTGCGACCGGGACCATGACAACAATACAGTTCTCCCCTGTGGATTAGCCAAATAACATGTTTGCTCAAGTACAGAGACTGTGTATCAGGAGTGTGCATGGGAGGTGGTGCAATGACATCACAGAGGAGTTACTTGTTTTTTTAAGCACAGAAACACAACACCCCCTTTTTCAAGGCTCAAGAGGGGAGTATCAGCCTCTTAGGTAAGGAATTCACTTCTTGGCAAAACCCCCTTAAGCTGCCTGCAGCCTTCGAGACTAAGGGCCACATGTATGAAACTGTTTAGGTCTATAACTCACTTTTTTGCCCATAGTAACCTATGGGCAAAAAAGTGAGTTTTAGATGTAAACAGTTTCATACATGTGGCCCTAAATTTTTGGGGTAGAAACAGGCCCGGGACTGGGAATAAAATAAACTAACTATAAAGCTGCTTTCACACGGAGCATTTTTGATGCATTTTTTGATGTGTTTTGGGTGCGTTTTGTGCAGAAAGGCAGAGCAGTTAATGCTGAACATTTCTGCACAAAAAAACGCATCAAAAAATGCACCAAAACCGCTCCGTGTGAGAGCTCCCTACACCCCCAGACAAGAAAGAAACAGTGGTGCAGAGAAAACCCCTCATCAAGTCAGGTGTGCACTTGCTTTACAATCAGGGACACACCCACACTGACACTACAATAAGCACCAGCATAACCTACAACCAATCACATCCCCAGAGTCAGGTCACCATCCCCATGAATACAGCCACTGACTCAACACAGAAGTAAACTTACCCCCACCAGCAGAGACTCACAGGAGACTTCAGCGCTGAGGGGAGTTGTTCTCTTCTCCCTTTTCTTCTCCTTCTGGCCCAAACCTCCATGATGTCTTCCCTGAGATCGTTCCCTTCCCTTTTTTCCTGTCCGGTACAGCATGCAATGTCTTCTTCTAGTGGTTCACTCTCGTCCCTGTAGAATTTACCACAAATACATCTTAGACTCCTCTCTTTTCCAGCACATTTTCTCTCAATTCCCCAAACACGTATGTTAGACCCTAAAAATTAAAATTAAAAAAAAATGTCAGATAAGTGGCATGTAAATGGGTTACCCCCATTAGGTAAACAGGGCCCTTCCTCCATTATTTTGGTAGGTAGACAGGGCCTACCCCGGTAAAAAGCCAGGGAGCTGGGGCTCCCCCAGTAAAATAGCCAGATAGCTGGGTTGCCCCAAGTAAACTAGCCAGGTAGCTGGGGCTCCCCCAGTGACTAGCCAAGTAGCTAGGGCTGCCCCCAGTAACTAGTCAGGTAGCTAAGGCTGCCCCAAGTAAATAGCCAGGTAGCTAGGGCTGCCCCCAGTTACTAGAGAGGTAGCTCGGGCTGCCCCCAGGAACAAGCCAGTAGCTAGGGCTGCCCCCGGGAATCTGCCGGGTAGCTGGGGCCCGCCCAGTAATCAGCCAGGAAACTAGGGCTGCCCCCAGTAATCAGCCAGGTAGCTAGGGCTGCCCCCAGTAATTAGCCAGGTAGGGCCAGTAATTACCCAGGTAGGGCCAGTGCCAGTAATTAGCCAGCTAGGGCTAGC
This sequence comes from Phyllomedusa bahiana, assembly GCA_025379985.1. Classification (NCBI taxonomy): domain Eukaryota; kingdom Metazoa; phylum Chordata; class Amphibia; order Anura; family Hylidae; genus Phyllomedusa; species Phyllomedusa bahiana. Next base: position 85,784 of record JAODAL010011788.1, read on the forward strand.
ATGCAAGCAGGCAGGGCCAGTATGTAGGCAGTCAGGGCCAGTATGTTGGCAGTCAGGGCCAGTATGTGGGCAGGCAGGGCCACTATGTAGGCAGGCAGGGCCAGTATGTAAGCAGGCAGGGCCAGTATGTAAGCAGGCAGGGCCAGTATATAGGCAGGCAGGGCCAGTATAAAAGGCAGCAGGGCCATTTATTTGGGAGGCAGGGCCAGTAAAATAGCAGGGCCTTTTAGGTAGGACAGGGGCAGTATATAGGGAAGACATGGCTGAAATATAGGTAGACAGGGCAGTATATAGGCTAGACAGGGCAATATATAGATAGACAGGGCAGGTAATATAGGTAGACCAGGGCTGGTAAAAATAGCTAGACAGGGCAGTATATAGGTAGACAGGGCTGGTATATAGCTAGAGAGGGCAGGTATATAGGTAGACAGGGCAGTATATTGGTAGACAGGGCTGGTATATAGGTAGACTGGGCTGGTATATAGGTAGACAGGGCAGTATATAGGTAGACAGGGCTGGTATATAGTAAGAAAGGGCAGAATAAAGGCAGACAGGGCAGTATATAGGTAGACAGGGCAGATATGTAGGCAGACAGGGGAAATATATAGGTAGACAGGGCAGGTATATAGGCAGACAGGCAGTATATAGGTAACAGGGCTGGTATAAGGCAACAGGGCAGTATATAGGTAGACAAGGCAGTATATAGGTAGACAGTGCAGGATATAAGGTAGACTGGGCTGGTATTTAGGTAGTCAAGGCGGTATATAGGCAGACAGGGCAGTATATAGGTAGACAGGGCTGGTATATAGGTAGACAGGGCTGGTATATAGGTAGACAGGGCACTATATATAGGTAGACAGGTCTGGTATATAGATAGATAGGGCTTGTATATAGGAAGACAGGGCAGTATATAGGCAGACAGGGCATTATATAGGTAGACAGGGCAGGTATGTAGGCAAACAGGGCAGGTATAAAGTCAGACAGGGCAGGTATATAGGCAGACGGGGCAGTATATAGGTAACCCGGGCCAGGTATATAGGCAGACAGGGCTAGTAGATTTAACAAAAAATAAAATAAAACCAATACTTACCTGATGTCTTTCCCTCCTCTTCTGTCCTCTTCCCCGGAGCGCCGCCGGCAGCAGTGTGTGGGACGCAGAGCGGGCGCGCGATGACGTCATCAAATCGCGCACCTGCCCTGCAGCCTCCTGGGAGCTGAACAGACAGGATCAGAAGATCCCGGCTGTTCAGCCTCGGCCTCTGCTTGCGCCGCACGGTGCAAGTGGCGGCCGTGATGGCTGCATGCCTGGGTCTGTGACCCAGCTGCGCAGCCGTGTGGCGAGGGGGGCCTGTCGGTCCCCTGCCATGAGGGTCCGGTCGCTGATGCGACCATTGCGGCCCCTGTAGTGCGCCACAGACCGGCGCCGGCACTAGGGGCTCGCCGGGGGGAAACACTGGTCCCCTCGGCGGGCGATCCGAACCGGCCCTGCAGCCCGGACCCCAGCAGCCCGCCGGGTAGGAAGCTGACCTGCTTCGCCATGGTTTTTATCTATTGGTGCATACAAACAGTTGAAGGAGTTGTCTCACTACAATGATTAGCTTTTAACATGTAGGGAACGGTAAATGAAGACTTTTTTTTCCAAATACATTCCTCTTGTGATATTATCTTGTTCGGAAGATAAGAGAGATTTTATCTGCACTGAGTGCACACAGGTTTGTATGCTAACCATCCTGCTCTTCACATTAGCTCCATATTCCCAGCACTTCTAATTGCACTGATATGAGAGCAGGAGATGTTATTTAAAGAGCAGAGAGCTTCAGAGCTCAAAGTAAACAATGAAAAGTCATTAATCTCCTTTGTTTGTTAGAGATAACACACTCTATTTTCAAGCTGTTGTCTGTCCTGTTTATGTCACTTCCTGCTTCATGTCCAATCAGGAAGGGAGAGCAGGACAGTAACCAGAGAACCTTCTGTGCACTCAGAGAAGATAAAATCTCTATTATCATCTGAACAAGGTTATATGAAAAGACAAATTTATTTGGAAAAAGTCTTCATTTAACCTTCGTTACATGTTAAAAAGCTAATATTTGTAGTGAGAAAACCCTTTTAACCCCTTAACGACCTCCTGCCATCTTTTGGCGTCAGGCATTTGAGGTCGTTCACGTGCAGCAACGTCTTTTGACGGCTCCCTGAGCTGTACTTCACATCCCTATTCCCAGCGCAGCTTCTGCAAGCGCCGGGGAGCGGGGGAAACCTCTGCTCCCCAGCGCTTAACCCTTTCGTCGCTGCGGTTCGTGACCACAACCTAATCACAGGGTTTTCCCCTGCTCTGTCGGGTGATCGGGACTCCAGGTGACCCGACAGAGCCCGGGCAATGGCTGCACAGTCAGCCCTGGGGACCTAGATTAGCCACAGGGCTGTCTGTGTAACAAGCCAACAATCAGGGCAGACTTTTACCAAATACATTGCTTCCTTTCAGAGTTAGAGCAATCTTAGCCCCTGCTTGTGTACATAAGCTTCCTTAGGTTACCAACCACCTCGCTCTGCTCTAGGACTGATTGGGTTGGAGACAACACTCCCTGCTGTGTCTTATAAGCAGCATAGGAGCTTGTTTATGTTTCTTACTGACAAACTCTAACCCTTTAGAGCTCTGTCAACTTCTGCCCTGCTGTTCAGACCCCTTCACCACCAATGCCCATCTAGCAGGCTCAGGTAGAAATGGCACAGCTGAAATGTCAGTCACTGCTATAGAACCACCCACAGCCTGAACATGAAGTAGGGGACTGAAGATGTAGAATTGCAAAGAACTTGAACAGAAAGTGGCAGCCTGAAGCTGTAGAACCACCCACAGCGTGAACAGGAAGTAACAGCCTGAAGGTATAGAACCACCCACAACCTGAACAGGAAGCGGGATCCCAAAGCTGTAGAGCCTCCTACAGCCTGAACAGGAAGTTGGACCCTGAAGCTGTAGAACTGCTCTCACCTTGAACAGGAAGTGGGACTCTGAAGCTATAGAACCGCCCACAGCTTGAACAGGAAGTGGCAGCCTGAAGCTGTAGAGTTTCCCACAGGTTGAACAGGAAATGAGAGTCTGAACAGCAAGTGGGAACCCGAAGCTGTAGAACTGCTCACAGCCTGAAGAGGAAGTGGAAGTCTGAAGCTGTAGAACCACCCACAGTCTGAATCGAAAATGAAAGCCTGAAGCTGTAGAACTGCCCAAAGCCTGAACAGGAAGTGGAAGCCTGAAGTGACTACAAAAGTGAGTACACCCCTAAGTGACAACAAAAGTGAGGACACCCCTAAGTGACAACAAAAGTGAGGACACCCCTAAGTGACCACAAAAGTGAGTACACCCCTAAGTGGCAACAAAAGTGAGGACACCTCTAAGTGACAAGAAAAGTGAGAAGACCCCTAAGTGATCACAAAAGTGAGCACCCCCCTTAAGTGACAACAAAAGTGAGGACACCCCTAAGTGGCAACAAAAGTGAGTACACCCCTAAGTGGCAACAAAAGTGAGTACACCCCTAAGTGACAACAAAAGTGAGTACACCCTAAGTGGCAACAAAAGTGAGTACACCCCTAAGTGACAACAAAAGTGAGTACACCCCCAAGTGACAACAAAAGTGAGTACCCCCCTTAAGTGACTACAAAAGTGAGTGCACCCCTAAGTGACAGCAAAAGTGAGTACACCCCTAAGTGACAACAAAAGTGAGGACATCCCTCAGTGACAACAAAAGTGAGCAAACTCCTAAGTGACTACAAAAGTAAGTACACACTTTGAACAGCAAGTGGGACTCTGAAGCTATAGAACCGCCCACAGCTTGAACAGGAAGTGGCAGCCTGAAGCTGTAGAGTTTCCCACAGGTTGAACAGGAAATGAGAGTCTGAACAGCAAGTGGGAGCCCGAAGCTGTAGAACTGCTCACAGCCTGAAGAGGAAGTGGAAGTCTGAAGCTGTAGAACCACCCACAGTCTGAATCGAAAATGGAAGCCTGAAGCTGTAGAACTGCCCAAAGCCTGAACAGGAAGTGGAAGCCTGAAGTGACAACAAAAGTGAGGTCACACCTAAGTGACCACAAAAGTGAGTACACCCCTAAGTGACAACAAAAGTGAGGACACCCCTAAGTGACAACAAAAGTGAGGACACCCCTAAGTGACAACAAAAGTGAGTACACCCTAAGTGACAGCAAAAGTGAGGACACCCCTAAGTGACAACAAAAGTGAGTACACCCCTAAGAGACAACAAAAGTGAGCACACCCCTATATGACAACAAAAGCGAGCACACCGCCAAGTGACAACAAAAGTGAGTACACCCCTAAGAGACAACAAAAGTGAGCACACCCCTAAGTGACAACAAAAGTGAGCACCCCCCTAAGTAACAGCAAAAGTGAGCACACTCCTAAGTGACTAGATAAGTGAGTACACCCCTAAGTGACAACAAAAGTGAGGATACTCCTAAGCGCCAACAACAGTGAGGACACCCCTAAGTGACAACAAACGTGAGCAAACTCCGAAGTGACAACAAAAGTGAGTACACCCCTAAGTGACAACAAAAGTGAGGATACACCTAAGCGGCAACAAAAGTGAGGACACCCCTAAGTGACAACAAAAGTGAGCAAACTCCTAAGTGACAACAAAAGTGAGTACACCCCTAAGTGACAACAAAAGTGAGGAAACTCCTAAGCGGCAACAAAAGTGAGGACACCCCTAAGTGACAACAAAAGTGAGTACACCGCTAAGTGACAACAAAAGTGAGCAAACTCCTAAGTGACAACAAAAGTGAGGACACCCCATAGTTGCCAACTTTCGAAAATAAAAAAGCAGGAGACTTCAGTGGGCGGCGCGCGTAACGGCAAAAAATTTGCATGGACACGCCCATCTTGTCGGTATACCGCGCCCTTTCAAAAAAGCCACACCCACTCCACCTAACTGCATAACGGCTTTGGAAGAAAGCCAGGTAGATGCCCTTATAGCCAGGTAGTAGCCCCCCATAACCAGGTAGTGCCCCTTACAGGCCGGTAGATGCCTCCTTGTAGCCAAGTAGATGCCCCTCTGTAGCCAGGTAGAGCCAAATTTGTAGCCAGGTAGATGCCCCCCTTTGTTAGCCAGGTAGGTGCCCCATTTGTTATCCAGGTAGGTGCCGCCATTGGTGCCAGGTATTGCCCCCTTTGTAGCCAGGTATTGCCCCCATCTGTTAGCCAGGTAGTGCCCCCATTGTTAGCCAGGTAGTGCCCCCATTGTTAGCCAGGTAGATGTCCCCATTGTTGCCAGGTAGATGTCCCCATTGGTTGCCAGGTAGATGTCCCCATTGGTTGCCAGGTAGATGTCCCCTCTGTTGCCAGGTAGTGCCCCATCTGTTAGCCAGGTAATGCCCCCATCTGTTAGCCCATGGTAGCGCCCCTTCTGGTGCCAGGTAGTGCCCCTTCTGTTGCCTGGTTGTGCCCCTACTGTTGCCAGGTAGTGCCCCCTCTGTTGCCAGGTAGTGCCCCATCTGTTAGCCAATTAGTGCCCCCCTCTGTTAGCCAAGTTGTGCCCCCTTTGTTGCCAGGTTGTGCCCCCTCTGTTTCCATGTAGGTGCCCCCTTTGTTGCCAGATAGTTGCCCCCATTGTTGCCAGGCAGAGCCCCCCCTAAAGCTAATAAAAATAAAATAATAAAATCCACTTACCTTACCAGGCTCTTGCAGCGCCGGCCAGCTCCTGCCCGATCTCTTCAGCAGCGCAGGGGAAGTGAGAGAGCAGCCGCGCGTCACTCCCCTGCAGCCGCGCGTCACTTCCCCCTGCGCCGCTGACCTGTATGTGCGGCGACACACACCGGCGCCGTACATACAGGGGGAGGAGGCAGGGGGAGCGATCCCTCCTCCCTCCTCCCGCATAGTGAGACCGCGGGCGGGTGAGCGGCCGCTGCGGCCGCTTCACCCGCCTGTAGGAGCGGTCCGGCGGCGCCAGAGTAGCGCCCCCGAGCAACACATGCGCCGCGGGAATTTAAATGCCCCCCCCCCCCAGCCGGCGGCGGAGGAATGCCAACTCCCCCGTGGAGGGCGGGAGGGGACCCCAAATAGCGGGACCCCCCCGCCAAAAACGGGTAGAGTTGGCATGTATGGGACACACCTAAGTCACAACAAAAGTGAGGACACTCCTAAGTTACAACAAAAGTGAGGACACCCTTAAGTGATAGCAAAAGTGAGGACACCCCTAAGTGACAACAAAAGTGAGCAAACTCCTAAGTGACAACAAAAGTGAGGACACCCCTAAGCAAGCCCGGACTGCCCATAGGGCAAACCGGGCATTTGCCCAGTGGGCCGCTGGGGTCCGGGACGCAGGGCCGGCTCCGATCGCCCGTCGAGGAGGACGGTGTTCCCCCCGGGGGGGCCCCAAGTCCCGGCCCCGGTCTGTGGCGGGTGCAGGGGCCGCAATGGTCGAATAAGCGCCCAAAGATCCCTCTGGGGGGGACCGACAGGCCCCCCCTCGCCAAATGGCTAAAATGGCCGGGTCACAGACCCAGGCATGCAGCCATCATGGCCGCCCCCTGCACGCGCGGTGCAAGCAGCGGCCGAGGCTGAACAGCCGGGATCTAATGACCCCCGTCTGTTCAGCCCAGGAGGCTGGGGGCAAGCGAGCGATGTGATGACGTCATCGCGGGGCCCCCCTCCGCAGCCCCCACTCGGGTGGAGAGTGGCCGCATCCGGAGCAGCTGAAGAGGAGGGGCCCAGCGGGGGGAGTATTATTTATTTTATTTTTTTTAAACTACTTACTGTCCCTGGCTGTCTATAATAGCCCTGCCCTGGCTATATGATGCCCTGCCCTGGCTATATGATGCCCTGCCCTGGCTACCTATACCCTGCCCTGGCTATATGATGCCCTGCTCTGGCTATATGATGCCCTGCCCTGGCTATCTAAACCCTGCCTGGCTATATGATGCCCTGCTACCTATACTCTGCCCTGGCTACCTATACTCTGCCCTGGCTACCTATACCCTGCCCTGGCTGCTTATAATAGCCCTGCCTAGCTATACACTGCCCTGGCTGCCTATACACTGCCTCGTTTTACCAAATATACTGCCCTTTTCTACCTATATACGCCCCTAGCCTGCCATATACCACCCCTGACTCCTATATACGGGCCCTGTCTGCCTATTATACTGTCCCTGCCTGCCTATATACTGTCCCTGTCTGCCCATATACTGCCCCTGCCTACCTGTATACTGTCCCTGCCTGCCTACATACTGGCCCTGCCTGCCTGCATACTGGCCCTGTCTACCTACATACTGGCCCTGCCTGCCTAATGTCTACTTATTTACTTGCCACTTATCTGACATTTTTTAATTTCTAATTTTTAGGGTCTAACATACGCTGTTTGGGGAATTGATAGGAAAGTGCTGGAAAAGAGAGGAGTCTAAGATGTATTTGTTGTAAATTCTACAGGGCGAGTAGTGACCACTAGAAGGAAGACACTTACATGCTGTACCAGACAGAGAAAGAAATGGAAGGGAAGACCCCATCAGGGAAGACTCATGGAGGTTTGGGCCAGAAGGAAAAGAAAAGGAGAAGAGAACAACTCCATCAGAGATGACTTTCTCCTGTGAGTCCCTGCTGTCGGGGGTCATTTTACTTCTGTGTTGAGTCAGTGCTGTGTTCATGTGATGGTGGACCTTTACTACTGGGGATGGGATTGGGGGGGTTGTAGGTTATGTTGGTGCTTATGTAGTGTCAGTGTGGGCTTGTCCCTGATTGTAAAGCAAGTGCACACCTGACTCAGATGAGGGGTTTCTCTGCACCACTGTTTCTTTCTTGCTTGTGTGTAGGCTGCTTTCACAGGGAGCGGTTTTGGTGCATTTTTTGATGCGTTTTTTTGTGCAGAAATGTACAGCATTAACTGCTCTGCCTTTCTGCACAAAATGCACCAAAAACATAAAAAATGCATCAAAAACACATAAAAAATGCATCAAAAACACATAAAAAACGCACCAAAAGTGCTCTGTGTGAAAGCAGCTTTATAGTCTAGTTTATTTTAGAAAGTGGCGAGGTGCGAGAACAAGGGACATTTTGTAAGCGGATATTGTATGTGGGCTGCTGGGGGCGCTGTGCCAGGGCTGATTTTTATTCTCACTCCGGGCCTGAACCTACGTGACAACAAAAGTGAGGACACCCCTAAGTGACAACAAAAGTGAGCAAACTCCTAAGTGACAACAAAAGTGAGTACACCCCTAAGTGACTACAAAAGTGAGTACACCCCTAAGGATACAAAATGTGGGGACACCCCTTAGTGAAACCAAAAGGGGAGGCCTTAAGTGACAAAAAAAGTGGTACACCCTAAGTGCAAAAAAAGTGAGGACACTCCAAAGTGACAAGAAAGTGGGGGACACCCCTCAGGACTACAAAAGTGATCCCCCCTAAATGATAACAAAAGTGAGACACCCCTAAGTGAAAACAAAAAGTGAGGTACCCCTAAGCGGAAACAAAAGTGGCACCCCCCTAAGAGAAAACAAAAGGAGCCCACCCTAAGTGCCCAACAAAAGTGAGAAACCCCCCTAAGAGAAAACAAAAGGAGCAACCCCTAAGTGACAAACAAAAGTGACGTACTCCTAAGCGGGCAACAAAAGGAGGCCATCCTAAGTGACAAAAAAAGTGACGATACTTAAGCGGCAACCCAAAAGTGAGGACACCCTTTAAGTGAAACAAAAAGTGAGTACCCCCCTAAGTGACAAAAAATGTGGGCATCCTAAGTGAAACAAAATGAGGACCCCCTAAGTGCAACCAAAAGTGAGTAACCCCTTTAAGTGACAACAAAGTGGGAAAATCCTAAGCGGCAACAAAAGTAAAAGACCCCAATCAATGACAAAAAAGGAGGACCCCCCTAAGTGAAAACCCAAAGTGAGGAAAAATCCTAATGACAAAAAAAGTGAGAAAAATCCAAGTGACAAAAAAAAGTAGCAAACTCCTAAGGGAAAACAAAAGTGAGGACCCCCCTAGTGAAAAACAAAAGTGAGGACCCCCCTAAGTGACAACAAAAGTGGCACCCCCCCAAGGCAAAACAAAAGTGAGCCCCCCCCAAGTGCAAAAAAGTGAGTAACCCCCCTAAGTGACAAGAAAAGTGAGTACACCCCCAAGTGACAAGGAAAGTGAGTACACCCCCAAGTGACAAGAAAAGTGAGCACCCCCCAAAGGACAAAAAAAGTGGCCCCCCCCAAGTGAAAACAAAAGTGAGTACCCCTAAGTGAAACAAAAGTGAGGACCCCCCTAAGTGACAAAAAAAAGTGAGAAACCCCCCAAAGTACAAACAAAAGTGAGAAACCCCTAAGGGACAACAAAAGTCAGGACACCCTTAAGTGACAGCAAAAGTGGGACCCCCTAAGGAAACAAAAGTAAACCCCCCAAAGTGACAAAAAAGTGAGCCCCCCCCCCAAGTGAAACAAAAGTGAGTACCCCCCTAAGTGAAACAAAGTGAGGACACCCCTAAGTGACAACAAAATGATAACCCCCCCAAGTGAAAAAAAAGTGGTAACCCTAAGTGAAAAAAAAGTGAGGCACCCTAGGTGCAAAAAAAGTGGAAACCCCCCCCAAGTGAAACAAAAGTGAGTACACTTAAGTGACAAAAAAGTGGGGAACAACCCTAAGTGATAACAAAAGTGAGTCCCCAATAAGAGACAAAAAAGTGGGTACCCCCAAAATGCAACAAAAGTGAGCCCCCCCTAAAGTGACAACAAAAGTGGGGACATCCCAAAAGTGACAACAAAAGTGAGCAAATCCTAAGTGATAACAAAAGTGGGGACACCCCCAGTGACAACAAAAGTGAGGAAAACCCAAAGTGACAACAAAGTGAGCAAACCCCTAAGTGACAAAAAAGGGGGGACACCCTCAGTGACAAAAAAAGTGGGGGGACAACCCTAAGGAAACAAAAGTGGTAAACCCCCCAAATGACAAAAAAAAGGGAGTACCCCCCTAAGTGATAACAAAAGTGAGCACCCCCCTAATGACAAAAAAAAGTGGGGAACCCCAAAGTGACAATGGACAAATTGTGCAAATTTCCATTTTCCCTCTCCATTGTGACTTTAGGGGTTTACAAGGTCTCAGGTGTAAGGGGGAGGTGTGTTAATTTGTGCTTTTGACTTTTTTGAAACAATGGCCTTCACTTGATAAAATCATTTCTTTGTGGAAAAGGTTCTCGCTGTAGCAGCTTGGTTGGGAGTTTTAATAATAAGTGGGCTGGAGTACATCACATTTTCATTTTTCATGTCGAGATGGTTTGGGGTCGAGCGGGCAGAATTTTAATGTGTTGCAGATTTTCCAATTTGTACATTTTTGGCCCGGATGAAATTTCCCTCTGATACTAAACCCCGAGGGCTAAAATTGATTTACTTGAGGCCCTCAGTTCATTTCCTTGTAATGTTCCCCGGGAGGAAGCTTTGGTTCGCTCTTTTTTTCCCCCATTTACATTTTGCACCGATCCGCAGCCGCGGGAAAGACCCGATCCTAGCTATAAATATCGAATGCAATTATATGGTAACAGGATGAGTTAGGTGGATGTAGCAGAGTGCAGACCCCAGGAAGCTTTTTTTGATAGTCACTTAGGAGAATGGATTTTGGTCATTTTTAGATCAAAAAGGTGCCCTGAGTGCATGCAGCAGAGTGGTTTTGCACAGCTGAGTTGTTTGGAAAGTCCCTTAAGGTAAAAAAAAGGCCACATGGGGAAAAAAAGTTGCACCCCCGGGGAAAAAAAAAAAGGAAAAGAAAGCAAGATAGGCAGTAGCGTAGGGTGGGACCAAGGACCCAAATCCATGATGGACCCCAAGAATCAAATCCCATGGTGAGTCCCAAAGATCAACTCCACTGGGGGGTGCCAAAAAATTTTTTCCCCTGGTGGGTCGCAAGGTCAAAACCCTGGGGGGCCAAGAATCAACTTACTGGTGGGTCAAGAATCTCTTCACTGGGGGTCCCAAGAATCAACTCCATGTTGAGCCCCCCGAATCAACTCCACTGGTGGGCCCTAAGAATCTATTTTACTGGTGGCCCCAAGAATCAACTCCTGGTGGGCCCCCAAGAATCACTCCCCTGGTGGGCCCCCAAAAATTAACCTTTTTCTCCCTTCCTTCATGGTGGCCCAAAAAATCAAATTACTGGTGGCCCCCAAAAATAACTCCACTGGTGGGCCCCCAAAAAATTTAAATCCCCTGGGGGCCAAGAATAACCCCCACTGGGGGGCCAAGAATAACCCTTGGGCCCCCCAAGAACTCTAAATGGTGGGCCCAAGATCATCCTCTGGTGGGCCCCCAAAAATCAACTCCCCTGGTGGGCCCAAGAATCAATAGGGGGGCCCCAAGATCAAAATACTGGTGGCCCCCCAAGAATCAACTTCCCTGGGGCCCAAGAATCAAAATCCGGTGGCCCCAAGGGAATCAAACTCCAAGGGTGGCCCAGAAAATTTCCCAATTTTCCCCCCTTTGGTTTTCCCAAGAAAATTTTTTTGGTGTTCCTCATGAATCAGCTCACTGGTGGGCCCCCCAAAATTCATTACATGGGGGCCTCAAGATCAACTTCCACCTGGGCTCATGATCCGGGTAGGGACTCAGGGATCCAGGGTGTGGGTCTGGGTCGTGGGAAATACCTCCCCCCACCCCCCGGGGAAGGGGACAGGCCCCGCAGGAAAAGGGATGGTTGCGAATTTCTTTATGACCATTTGGTTTTAAACATTGGGGTAACCTAGGGACACCAAAGTGTGCTGGACAATCATCACAAGTGTTGTTTTAGGGAACTTGGATCCCGGCATGACATTGAAAGAATTACCCCTTAAAATTTTTGGTGATTAAGTGTGGTGACTTGGATTTCTTATTGTAGACATGGATTTGACACTGAATTTAGAGCAAAGTAGTGTAGGGGAAAGGGGTTCGCGCTAAAAATGCTCAAAAAATGAACGTTTCTTTTTTTGTAGAACCCCCCCACAGCTAGACAGGAAGTGGAAGCCTGAAATTGTAGAAACCCCTCACAGCCCGACCCGGAAGTGGAAGCAGAAGTTGTAGAACCCAAAAAAGCTTGACAGGAAATGGGAGCTTAAAGCTGAAGAACCACTACAGCCTAAAAGGGAAAAAGGAGCCCTTTAAAACTGAGAACAACAAAGCCTGAATAGGAAGTGGGAGCTGAAGCTGTAAAATGCCCCCCACCTGAAAAGGAAGAAAATCTTTAAAATGTAAACTGCCCCAGTTGATCAGGTGAGTGACCCGAAGCTGTAGTGCCTAACAGTCAAGCAGAAGTTAGAGTGAAGCTATAGAATCCCCTAGACTGTATAGGAAGTGAGAGCCCAAAGCTGTAGAGCCATCAAAGCCTGAAAAAGGAAGAGGGAGCCTGAGTGTAGAAATACCCACGGCCCCAAGAGGAAAGGGGGGAAACTGAAGCTATAGAAAATGTCTACAAGTTAAAAGGTAGAGAGGTTTTTAAGCTATGACCCCCCAGTTGGGAAAGGGAAATTGGGGAGCTGAAAGTGTAGAACACCCCCGCCTGAACAGGAAGTGAGAGCCTAAAACTGCAGAACTGCCCAACC
>JAODAL010011789.1:0-98311 GCA_025379985.1 Phyllomedusa bahiana
AGGCACCAAGGCTTACCACCTCTGCGAAGAAAAAACTCCCTGTCTTTGATATCATCTGGCCAGATACTCCTGGTCCTCGGCACTCATGGTTCCAGCAGTCGTTCACCGAGACGATTGCCAAGAGACAGCAGTATGCGTCTAGCCATCCCTAAGTGCAGAAGCTGACCCTGCTCCTGTCCAAGTTGGTGGTACTGCAGTCCTTTCCTTTTCAAGTGGTGGACTCTGCACCATTCAAAGAACTGGCCAGGAAACTTGGCATTCACTTCTGCCATTGTAAGGACATTGGTAGTGGCTCCTCTGGACCACTGCAAGCGGTGGTAGCGGCCACGCCAGGGAGCGGGGTCTAAGTAGGTCCCGATTTTCACCAGAGCATTTGCTTTTTCTACTTTTGTGTTCTGTCCCATTCCAGTTTTGTACTGAATTCTATCAACAATGGCACAGAATGCAAAATAAGCACCTAAAACATTCCCTGTAGTTATGGTCTCCTTCAGTTCAAGTTCCATACGCTGCATTTGAACAAACTGGTGTAACGCAGAAACTGGATTCAAACCACCACGTTTATACTTCATGAGTGTTTGATCGTCACTGCTGTCCTCCTCAAAGGTCTTGGTATGCCGAGGCTGACTGCTCGCCAAACAATCTCCCATGCCACTCTCTACATCAATACTGCAAGAAGCAGGGGATGTCTGATAATTTTGATAAAGGTCATGTGGTGACCGAAAACGTTGACGTTCATGGTGTTCAACTGTCGCCATTATGATGTCTATTTGACAAATACAAATACAAGTGTGTTCACAACCTACAGAAGGGCTTGCACCCATATCGTTTGTGTTCGTCAAATGTCTAGGCCTATCGTTACATGTTCATATCTCTACAGACCCTAAAAGGGGCTGTCTCACTACAAGGATTGCTTATTATGTTAAAGATCTTGCAAAAACAAGTCACTTTGCAATATATGTTCATTAACAGTGTCCTACCTATTCCTAGATATCCCCTCTTGTATGGGCTGCATCAGCTCCTCAGGTCACTATAGCTACAGACCTCTTTGATCCATCATGATAGGCTGCCAGTGCTGGTCACTATAGCTACAGACCTGGCTTCTACTGCAGCCTAGTGGAAGCCAGTAAACACGCTCCTGAATTCAAAATGAAACCGAGAAAACAGGACTGAGGTAAGTTGAATCAGTATAGTGAGAAAATCCTTTTAAGCCAGAAAAGAGGGCATCAAGGCTCCCCGGAGGAATAGACTGTGAGCTGCTGGCCCTGGTCCTGGTCCTGAGTCTATATTAGTTTGAAAGGTTTAGTGATTTCTCTGGGGTGTGTATTTATTTATGGAACAACTCTGAGGTCTGAATTTATTTGTGTTATTATAGAAGCAAGAGGCCAAAACTGTGTCACAGTCAGAAGTTATCATAGAGGTTTGTCTTTAGAAAAAAAAGAGAACTTCAGAAAATCAGAGATGTCAAGATGTTACCTGTGAATTATTGAATTTATAGAGAAGCTGTGTCTTTCCAGATATGCCTGTTAGAGTAAATTACATTTTACAAAAAGTACGCAGAAACCCTCCCTGTAAGCCAGGACAGCTATCAATATTAGCACAGAAAGGTTGTGTTAAATACTGACATAGCATGGGGCATGCCAAGTTTAAGACAAAGTCCAAGGCCTGTGGTCTTAATCCACCACTGGAAGCCCTCCATCATTAAGAAAAGCAGCTGATGTGACCGACTTCCAAATCCAATTCTGACAAATCATTGATAAATGCACCAGACTGAGCAGTTGCTGCATCTGATGCTTTCTTACAGAAGTATAAACATATAGATGAATGCTCACCCCTCAGATAGTCTTCAATGTTCCAGCTTGTGTGTTCGTGGCACTGCATTTCTCAAGATCCCCGCTGTCGGCAACAACACTTAAGTAAACCCTTCCAAATGTATTTTTATTAATGACCTACATGATGTATTTTTATTAATGACCTACATGATGTATTTTTCCAACATGTTTTTATTGAGGAAAATTTTTTAAAAAATGTTAAACGCAATTACAAACCAGGAACGAGGTCATATAACATGGGAACAGGTGGTCCTATCCTGTACAAATATGGTGAATAATACAATTCCAAGTGGTTTATACATGTAAAAAAAGTATAGATTAATGACTCACGTACTCATGGTAGCGTAATTTAATAGTTTCAAAACTAAGTGCTATGTAACGGAAACATTATTCTTATCCATGATCAGACAGTGAGATATTGGCGGCGCGTAGTGCAACTTTCAGGGAGTGTCACCGAACGCATACTAGGTCGAATAATGCGGGTGACCACTAATTACCAGTGTTAGGGATTGGGAGCCACCTGGCACGTGAGGGAATGTCTTCTATAGTCTTGACATTCGGTAGATGTTAGCCTCTGTGTGCAAGCCCAACAAGGGGGAGACCTCAGAGGCGCAGCCAACCACGCAGGGACGTGGGTTCAGGGCCTTAGGCCATGGCTTTCTAATAATAAGGGCTTGGCGCTTAGTATACTCTAGTTGCTCTCAAGGACATGGCCCACGGAGTTTGTTTCACTCTGTCCGGGCACCCATGTCAGCCGGATTATTGTTTTTAAATTCGTGTCATAGATCAGACGCGGGCGCCTGTGGGTTAAGGTGGCTGCGTCCGAGGGCCACTCGATTCTGGAGAAACCAATAAAGTTAGAACTCCAACAACCTTTGACAAACAATAAAGGCAAGGGGAGAGGGGCGGGGGGGAGAGGAGGGGGGGAAGACCGGGGAGGGGGGAGTTGGCTCGCCCATGGAGTTGTGACGAGGTCCATGTCTTTGACGTGTGCACACAACATGTGATGAAAGTTAACCAGATTGGCCGTTCTCATGAGAATTGTTTTGCAAATACAGGTAGTAAGGCTGAAACATTGCTTGAGTTTTAATCGTATTATGGTCGGAAGCAGTCTATATTAAAGTTTTTCCTTAGCTGAAAAAATTGTTTCTTTCTGCTCTTTGTATAGGGAAGTTTCACCCTGTCACATCCGTAATAAGTGGGACAAGTTCTCTATAGATTAATTTGTGTGGCGGTGGGGATGGGTGGAATCCAGCTGTGCAGAATGGTTTCTCCTCGCTGCTGCTGAATATAGTAATATAGTAGATTCTTATGGGTACTGGAGAGGCTGGGGGAACCTGGCGGAAGGAGGCCGAGAGTAGCACAATTCCGGGGTGGTCGGGGCTTAATGAGAGTAGGTGTGTGGTTCGAATGAGCGGATCTGGCCAGAAGGACTGAAATGTGGGGGCATGTCCAGATTCAGTGCTATGAGGTCAAGCTGTTGCAAGTGTGGCATTTGGGGCAGGCATTGAGAAGGGATGTACCCATTAGCGTAACCCTCGATTTTTGTGGGGAATGAGCCATAGGCCCTAGGTTGCAATGCGATATGCCATTCCCAGTAGGACATGGGAAGGGATATTATCTTTGTGCTATCGTTAAAGAACTTAGGATGTCTTCTATGGATATGGAGTTCAGTGCGCTTGTCCAGGAGGTCATGCCCCTGTAGTTTTGGCTGGTGTTAGTCCAAGTGGGGAGCGAAGGGTGTTGTGAGTAGCGTGTGATCTGGCCTGGCATTTGGGTAGCTGGGGTCTCAGTGCTAACATAGGGGTCGTCCCAATTCCCGGGCACTGAGGTGTTTGATGACTCAGAAATGTAACTACAAGCTTGGTAGGTATTGAAATGGTTTTTGTGGGCCAAATAAGGTCGAATTTTAGCCTGGCTTCGTTGAAAGAGAAGTGGTTTCCTCGTCATTGGGGTCATATTAATGGCCTATCTTTTCAATTCCGCCTCGCTGCCAGCGAGTGAATTCGCAGGTGACGACCGCCCTGGAAGTGTGGTGTTTCTCTGGAAGGGGAGGAGGAAAGTGAGTATCTCGGGTTAAGATACCTGTGTTTGTCTTGCTTTAGCCACGCCTTCCCCAAGTTGTGATTTTGTGAGGGTTGGTTTTTAGATGCTGTGGGATGTCCGAGTATGGCATGTGTAGAATACTAGTGAGGGGTATGTTGTTTGCTAGTTGTTGATCTACTTTGTATTGGTTTGGTTGGAGTGATGCGTTGAGTATCCATCCCCTTTGACGCGAAGTTGGGTTGCTAGGTTATATAGGCTGGTTGTTACGGGAGCTGATAAACCCCCATTTTTCTAGTCTGGTATAGGACCCTCAGAAGCTATCGGGGTTGTCTGCGGTTGTTCCATTATTTAAATTAATTAAAACAGGGTTGATCCCTTCACTTCTTTGGGTTTAGAGATAGATTGGGAGTGATTGGAGGATGTAGAGAAGTTGTAGGAATTAACATAGTTTGATTAATATTGGCTATACCCCACAGGGGGAGGTTGCTTTTTCTGGTGCTTCGGACCCCCAGATATGTTAAAGAGTCAGGATCGCCATTAAACGGGTAATTATCTTTTGTCCATGTGGCGTTGCTCTACCTTCATAATGGAAGAGCCTCAGGACTTGTGTTCGCTTGACCTTGAAACCGACAAACAACCCCATAACTTTTGGATGTCCGTTAGTATGTGAGGTAGACCAGTCCATTGGGTTTGGAGATATACCAACAGAAGGTCGTTCTGCTAAATGTGATAGTTTGATTTCCTGAGAGCCCAGTTTAATGCCGGTGAATGGAGTCATGGTTTCAAGGTGACGAATAAGTGGGTCTATTGAGAAATTAAAGAGAAGTGGGGAGAGAGGACAGCCTTGGCGGGTACCCCTTTGAATGGATTGGAGTTAGAGTTTTAGCCCATCTCACAGTGAGAGTAGTGGAGGAGTGATTTTGATTGTGTTGTAGGAAGGTGAGGAATGTGTTCCCAAAACCCCCACGATGACGTAGGGTGGGGTGTTAAGGAACCTACTTGATTACCGGAAGTCAAAGCCTTTTCGGGTTCTCTTGTCCCGCAAATGGAGGGGTTGTCTGGGTTATGGCTCAGGGCGTGGTGCTATTCGTCTGTGCGTATGCCTTACCGTGGAATGCTTGTTATGTAAGAATCCTAATTGCGAAGATGTTAGGAGGGGGCTTATGAACGATTGTAGCAGGCGTCAGCGATTTCTGGTGAGAATTTTGTAATCCTGATCAGGTGGGATATGGGACGATTAGGATTGTGGCTGCGTCGGGTCCCTAAGTGGTTTGTGAGAAGAATGGTCGGGATTCATAGATATCTGGGGGGTTTATGTGACCTCTATAACTTCATTGATGTAATTAGTTAGTGGGGGTGATTTTACCTGGGCTTAGAGATGGTGTAGTATTCCGTGGGCAGGCCATCCGGGGCTGGTGTTTGCGATGGGGGAGGCGGGCGAGCGCATGGCCGAACCTCTTCCTCCGAAGATGTCAGCTTTCAATGTGAGGCTATCCTCCGTTGAGAGGTTGGGTAGATTTACCCCATTGAGGAAAGACCAGGTTCCTGCTGAGTCGTATGGGCGTTTTCTTTGTTAGAAGTCCGAGAATATACTGGGTAAATATTTGTTGGACATCTGTTGAGATTTCTTGTCGTGTGTGTTTGAGTGAGGGGGGTCCTGCAGATTGACGATGTGGATTTGAAGCAGATCTGGTTTCCTGCCTTCAGCTAACAACGGACCCCAATTTTGTTTCCCCCATCTAAAGTATTTGTTCCGTTGGGTTCTATGCTCCATTTAGGCTTGGCTTGAGGAAGCTTTCTAGGAGGGATTTTGTAGAGGTGTAATTTGTCTTTGTTCTCCTGGGTAGAGCGTGGTAGATATATTCCTGGGGGCTCGTGAGAGATACTCATTAAGGGTGGAGAATTTTTTTAACGTTTACTTTTTCTTAAAACCTAAGTAGGAGATCACTCTGGCCCCTCATCACAGCTTTCGATGCCGGCCAGTAGTTTTCCAATAGTTATCTATATGACTCTATGTTTCATCTTGTACAGTTGGGCCATGTGAGTATTGAGGTTGTTTTTAAAATACTTCGGAGTGGGAAAGGTTAGGAGGGAAATCTCAATTAAGGGAGACGCGGGGAGGCAGCCGTCTCCCCAGAGACGATTCAAATACCACAGGACATGGTCAGATTATTAGTATGTTTTCAATCTTGGCTCTGTGTTTGGAGTGAAATGTGCGGGTCGGTGTTTGGATCGAAGTCGATTCTGGAGTGACTCTTATGAACCTCGGAGTGGTGGGTGTAGTCCTCTTTCAGAGTGATTTAGAGTATGCGCCAGTGGTCGCATTGACGAAATTAGTGGTTCTTAAGGGATAAAATTACAGTGGCTGTGGTAGGTTTGTCGTGGATGGGGTTCGATCTGTCTAAATCCGGTTGTAGGTTGTGTTAAGAGTCTCCTCCGATATTAAGCGTTGTGTATATGTTTGCCCAGTAGAAGATTGAAGATGGGGAATAAAAAGTCTGCGTTGGGATGGCCTGGGGCGTAGATGTTTAGTGTTGAGGGAGTAGTCGTACTCCACAGGATAGTTACACATCGAGGGGTAGAGGAAGTAGCCGAGGGGTCTGCATGCGAGTCATGGATTGTTTATAGAGAGGTTACAGTGGAATAAGATCGCCACCCACTCGGGATTTAGAGGTGTATGAGCCACATGACATTCTGCCCAGCCAGGGGGCCTTTAAGAATACCCTGATCCTCCCTTCACAGTGTGTTTCTGGAGAAATATGACGTGTGCCCCAGCCTCTTTGGTGAGTGAGGATCTTTTTTAGTTGATTGGTTGTGTTTAGCCCTGCTACGTTCATGTGGCAAATCGAGTGGTGTGTTAGAGATTGTGTGGGTTGTCAGTGTAGGGGATGGGTGGTACTCATCCTATTCCAGTTCGGTGATGGTGTAGATGCCTTGGTCGTAGATCAGTACAATGAGGGTCCCCTGTTCCATGGAGCAGCGGAATTCCACCGTTGTGGAACTCCTCAGGCGGCCTGACGCCCCCCCCATTTAAGGAAGGACATGCTTCCGCGCGGGTAGGAATGGACTAAAAAGAGTAAAGAAGACAATAAACATCAAGAATAACAAATCGAAAGATTAGCATGCTAGCGGGCGAGGAAGGGTAAGCCAGCATCAAGCTAGTAGGTTGGATCGGAGTTACTGTTAGTACAGGTATTCATGAGGAAAAACAGACGATGAGGGCTTCATCCGGGTTCTCATAGGCTGAGGTTGTTTTTGCGTCCGGTGGTAACCCGCAGCGAAGCCGGGTAAAGAAGTTGAAAGCGGACATTGTCGATCATATATAGCCAATCGGCATAGTGGGGTAAGGCTCTTCTTTAGCCGGTTATGGTCCGATGAAAATAGTCCTGGGAAAGATGAGAATCGTGTTTCCATTCACTGTGAGTGAGCGCTGGCTGCGGTTGGCTTTAGAACCATTTCTTTCATGGTCAATTAGCGTATCTCGTAGTTACTATGTCTCGGTTTGTCGCCTCTCTTCACCACCGGGCGTGGGCCCAGAGGTGGGTCTTTCTGATGTAGAGAGGGTCCTATGGTATGTCTAGCTTTAGTGCTGATTGCATGGTCTTTGGCCAAATAGAGGGGGAAAGCTCCTGCTGCTGTGATAGTATTCAGGTAGCCGCCGAAGCGAGATCAGGATTGTGAGCTAGCGTTCGCGGTTCTCTAGGCTTCCAGCTTGTCGCGTAGGATGATGGTGCGTTCTGGTTGTTAGACTATGTCGTTCTCAGCAGCGGGTGATGGTGACTCAAGTAGGTGACTTTGTTTTCCAGATCTGCGATCTTTTGGGCATTGGCTGTTATCTGCGTTAGAGCGGAGGTTAACGGATGCCTGGATCATATGGATTTGTTTGTCAAAATATGGGTCATGAGACGGCAGACTCCCTGCGCCATACCGGGACATTGTCTCTCGCTATATGAGGTTTGCGAAGGTTGTAGGGCTGCTGGAGGAGAGCAGGTTGGGGTGGAGTGATGTCATTGGAGCGAAGTAGGATCTGTGACACCCTCTATTGCAGGCAGACTTTGCGGGCTGGCCGGATTTCGCATGGGTTTTTATCTTTTAAGGACTGACCTATGGGTAACAATAGATTGTGAGTGAGAGTGGGTTTGAGATAATTTGTTTGGCGCTGAGTAAGCGGGGTGTTGGGTTTTGTAGACAATTTGTCATTTGAGTGAAAGAAGGGGAGAGAGCGGACAGCGCACGAGGATATTAGACGTGGACCCCCACCAACACCCCCCCCCCCGTGGTTTTTTTTTTCATTTCGCCCATTGCGGGGCGATGGAGGATGGGCGCACGTTTGGGGGCCAAAGGGCACAGCTGATGGATTTGTGCCATCGTTTCTTTTTCTGTGATTCGCAGGGTGCTTGCGATTAAGTGTGGTTTAGGAACAAATTTTTTTGCTTACTGTCCCTGTTAATGTAAGATAGGGGTTAACTTGGTTGGAGTAGTGTGTTTGAAGAGGGCTTTTACGAGGCGTCCACCTGGTGGTAGCTGTCGCACTATTATTGTAGCAGCTTTAGTTTCAGCTATGTGCTTTTTTAAACACTTATGTAGGCTTTCAAGGGAAGTAAGCAATGCACGAAGTGCTTGTGTAGATGGTTTGGATTCATCTTGAGGATGGTTGGGTGTGGGACTTATGGGCGATCACTAAGGTTCCTATAGTGGTGGTCCCCTCGGTTTTGGCTTGGGAGTGGGTTACTTCAGGCTGTATTGAGTATCAGTCGGTATATGCGTTCAAATGGCCGTTGTTCCCGTCTGATTACGGCAGAGGTTGAATAAGAGAGGTGGACACTGTGCCCCTGGTGCCGATGCTTGCATAAGTAGAGTGCCTTTATGTTTTATTTGGGGGGGGGGGGGAGGTTGAACTAGGGCCTTCTCTGAGCTGCAGCCTGGATTTGCTTTAGGGATCATGCTGCAGGTGGGGAAGCAGATGGGTGCTTAGGTCTTAGGAGTGCTGCTGCGGATATTGGCGTCGTTTCCCGCTCAGAAGCTTAGGAGAAGAAGGGGGGAAGGGGGGGCTCCCGCGGCTGTGGAAGTCCTTCACCACTGAGTGAAGATGAGATGATGGGGGTGTCAGATCGAGGGACTAGAAGAGGGTGCCGTTGGAGCTTAGGAGTGAGTCGCTCTGGCTGAGGAGGGGGAAACTCTATTATTTGTGTCGTCGGGCAAATGCAGGGTCCCCTGATCAAAAGGATGGGCGCGGCCCCGCCACCAATGGAGGTGGAGTAGTATGTGAGGTGAGCGTGCTCGGCCCAGCGGTCAGTGTTGCGAGCTAGGTCTCTGTGTTGGGGGGCCAAGTTCTCCACATGTATGCACTCTGATGTAGTGCGGCTAGTACTATGAGGACTCGGTCCGGCCACGAGGCTCCGTGCTGGCGCGGTCTTCTCGGGCTTTATGCTTCGGTTACTTGTGAGCGATGGGGAGCGGAGATGTCGGGGTGGCGAATCCCGACGCTGACGGTCGGGCTGGGTGTGATGTGCCTGCGGGTCCGCCGCTCGTAGTGCAGAGGGGGAAGTCCGGCGGGGTTCAGAATAAAAGATTCCATGTTCAAGCTCAATCAAACTAAGAGTGGCAGCCATTCAAAACAAGTTTTTCAATTGAAAAAGCGTAAAAAAAAAAAAAGCGCGGGGAGCGGCCATTCATGCGCGCGGGCTGTCAGCTATGCGCTGCAGGCGCAACAAGTTCCGGAGTCGTTAGTCAGGCCTCCTGGACCCCCGGGATGGTCAGAGTGGGCTCCCTACCGGGCTGGCTGGAGGACAGTCCCAGGTAAGGGTGCTGTCGCTGGGCGAATGCATGTGTTCTGCTTTTCTGCTTTATAGCGTTGTTTGGACCGGGGGTTGATGGGATGCTCAACTAAAAATGCGGCCACCATTGGTAGTCCCGCCCCCGGAAGTCACATGATGTATTTTTATTAATGACCTACAAGTGGGGAAAAAAATTTTAGTCAGCCACCAATTGTGCAAGTTCTCCCACTTAAAAAGATGAGAGAGGCCTGTAACTGACATCATACGTAGACCTCAATATGGGAGCAAAAATGAGAAAACAAATCCGACGAAAATAACATCGTTCTGATTTGGAAAGAATTTATTTCGCAATTTAGGGGCGGAGAAAATAAATATTTGGTCAAAAACAAAAGTTTATCTCAATACTTTGATATATATCCTTTTTTGACAATGACAGAGGTAAACGTTTTCTGTTAGTATTCACAAGGTTGGAAAACACTGTAGCTGGTATGTTGGCACCATTCCTCCATGCAGATCTAATCTAGAAGCACATGTGTATGTTTTGACGGCTGTCACACTGGGCAAACATGGACTTTCAACTCCCTGCCTAAGGTTTCTTTGGGTTGAGATCTGTGAGAATAGGTAGGCCGCCTCCGAGGGACCTTGAAATGACTCTTTCGTTGCCCTGGGCAAGTGTGCTTGGGCATATTGACATGCTGAATGACCCAGTCGATATTTTCATCTTCGATGGAAGGGAGGTTTTGCACTCAAAAATTCACGATATATGGCCTCATTCATTCTTCTTGTAACGGATCAGTTTTGTTCCTGGTCCTTTGCAGGAAACAGCCCCAAAGCATGAATGTTGCCCATCTCCAAGCTTTCAACAGTAGGTTTGTATTCTTTGAATGCATTAGCATTCACTCTCTCCTCCAAACACGAAAGTTGTTTTCTACAAATAGAAAACTTTACTTGGTTTCATCTGACATTTGACATTATTCCACTTTCTATTCTGGATCATCCAATGCTCCTTGCATACTTCAGAGGGCCATGGACATGTTCTGGCTTAAGCAGGGGGACACGGTCTGGCACTGCAGGATATGAGTCCCTGCTGGATGCGTGTGTTATGATGGTAGTAGCCTTTTGTTACGCTGGTCCCCGTCTTACAGATCAATCACCTAGGTCCCTTGTGTGGTTTTAGGATTTTGCTCACGTTCTTGTGATGTTTTTGTATCACACGGGGTGAGATCTTGCACTGGACGCCCACAGATCGAGGGAGGATTATTCGTGGTCTTGTATGTCTTCCATTTTCTAATTATTGCTCCACAGTTGATTTATTCACACCAAGCTAGTTGCTTAATTGCTTGTGAGTCAGTCTTCCAGACTGGTGCAGGGCTTAGAATTTTGTTTCTGGTGTCTTTCAAAACTCTCTTTGGTTGCTCACCTAGTGGGTGTTTGGAGGGTGTGATGTTTGAGGTGGTGGACAAGTCGGTTTCTTTTATATGATAACACGTTCAAACAGGTGGCATTAAAACTGGTAATGGGTGGTGGACAGAGAAACTTCGTATAAGGGCCAATAGAAGAAGTTAAAGGTCTCGGTGTCGTGAGCTAGAAATCTTGCTTGTTTGTAGGTGAACAAATACTTCATTTTCCACCAAATTGCAAATAATTAATTATTTCAAATCAAGACATTTTGATTTCTGGATTTGTCTTATTTTGTCTCTCATAGTAGAGTTCTACCTATGATGTCAATTACAGGCTTCTCTCATCTTTTTAAGTGAGAGAACCTGCACAATTGGTGGCTGAATAATTACTTTTTCCCCCTGTACATGATGATGAGCGGTATTGGATAAAAGTCCATAGGTGATAGGTACAATGATAGCATATAATTTTTTTATTATATTTTATAGAGAGTGGGAGTGACATGCTAATAAGACAGCTATGATTGGTCAGCAGTTTTACTTTTAAACCCATGCATAACAGGTGTAAACATTCTTTGATCAAGAGCCCATATAGGCTTGAAACGTGTAAAATAGAATCAGTCATGTGTAGTTGTGCCACTCTGTACGCAGTTTTATGGATGATCTTTGAATAAAATTCTATGGTTTTACTGACAGACCAGATTTCCCAAACTTTCTTATTTGGAAGGTTTTTCTTACATAGGACCTATCACCTCGTGAAATAATAGGAGACTACAGTTTTTTGTTTTTTTTTTAAAAAGGGGTTATATCCCTGTTAATCATTGCCAAGTTTAATTAACTCTACTGTCAGTGTTATTTCACAGTCTAACATGATAGTGTCCAAGGTGAATGTTTTTTATATCAGAACAATAGAAGTAAATGGAGAAGACGCCCTCTGTAACACGGTCAACTCATAGCTAGCTGGAAAAGAGTTGGAAAATAGTTATTGTCCCAGATCAACAAGTGCAATCTAGATATATTTAAATATCCATTCTTATGTTACAGTTTCAGTGGTTTCTGATTGGTGAAGCAGGAGGAGTTGAGACAAACTCAGGTTATTGTAGCACTTTTCTAGTGAGTAAGTGATGGGGCATTGCTCTCCTTTCACTCAACCCAAGATTTTCAAAGACGGGTTTCTAATTAAGGCCCCATTTGCACAACGTTTCCTTGCTCTGTTACAGATAGCCATTGAGATGACTTTTTCACAGTATCCCTATGGATGCTACAACTGATCCACAGAAAACTAAGATCATAAAAAAATCTTTTCATCCATTTTTCAAACACATCTTTTTGTTGCCAATTTTCCCAGTAGCTGATATATTAGCTTCAATTACAGGAAATTCATACAAGGGTTTCCAACTAAGGCTTTTTTTTTGGCTCCGTCTCAGGTATCCATTAAGAAACCTTTTCACAGTATCCCCTCACAGAAGCATAACTACCGTCATAGCAGTCGTAACAACTCGGCTGACACATTAAGCCTAAGAACACCCGTGCCCTCTGTCCCAAGTGTTCAGAGGCATGATCCGTGGATTTAGGACAGTTGCCCTTAATCCCAAGGTCTGCATGGTCAATTTAACTGTGTGTGCATCCTAGGGGCCCTCCTGTCTGGTGCCGTGACCATTTTTTTTAACCCCTTAAGGACCCAGCCAGTTTTGGCTTTCCTGACACAGCCCTATTTTTGAAATCTGACATGTGTCACATTTTTGTGAGAATAACTTTTTGACACTTTTACCTTCATGTGATTTGAGATTTTGTTTTTTCTCGTGGACACATTGTGCTCTTTAAGTTCGTAAGAAAATTTTATCATACAATCCTTGTTTTTTTGTGGAAAAATATAAAAATTTCAGGAAAATTTGAAATAATCTTGTGATTTTGAAAAGTTAACAAAAATTTCATCGACAAGGACAGATAATATTCACACAAAATAGTTTATAATAGCTTCTACCATATGTAAATTATCAGGTTGGCCTTCCATTTTTTAAATGTCCTTTTTTATGAATTAGGATAACGCTTAGATAGTTTAGTTAGTAATTTCTCACATTCAAGAAAATTTAAAATATACATTTTTTTAGGTCCATTCCAGTTCTGAGTTGGCTTTGAGGGGACCCTGCTATCGTTAGATACCCCCATAAATGACACCTTCTAAGAAACAAGACCCCTTAAAGTATTTACAACAGTGTTTAGGAAGTTTGTTAACCCTTTAGGTATTTCACAGAAATTAAAGCAAAGGGGAGGTGAAATTTCACTATTTTTGCAGATTTTCAATATTTATCAATTTTTCACTGGAATACGGTAAATGTGACTAGGTAAATACAATGTAATATAATTTCCCCCAGGTCTGCCATTTTTAGGAATATCCCATATGTGGCCCTAGTGCATTATTTGGCTCACCCATAAGCCCCAGGATAGGAGGAGCACCTACTGGACTCTGGGGTCTCATTTTCAATGCAATTTTATTTAGGCTCCATTTCAGGTTTGAAGATGCCCTAAGGTACTAAAACTTAATAAACACCCCTAAAAAGACCCCATATTGGAAACTACACCCCTTAAGGTATATATACAGGTGTGTAGTGAGTATATCGACGCCACAGGTGATTCACAAATTTATTTTTAGCATTAGGCCGTGAAAATTCAAAATTTTTTTTTTCCAATAATCTGCAATTTTAGCTTAAAATGTTTCATATTTACAAGGAATCCTCGAAAAAAGAACCCCAAAACTTTGTTAAGCAATTTCTTCCAAGTTCGGCAATACCTTACATGTGAGTGTAAACTGCTGTTTGGGTGCATGGCAGGGCGTAAATGGGAGAGGGAGCGCTACTTGGCTTTTGGAACGCAGATTTTTTTGTGGGGCCATGTCGCATTTGCAAAGCCCCCAAAGTACCAGAACAGGTGAAACCTTCCAGAAGTCACTCCATTTTAGATTCAACACCTCAGGGATCTCATCTAGGGGTGTATTGTGCATTTTGGGTGCACAGGTGTTCCATCGTTTTTTTTTAGCATTGGGCCATAAAAATTGGGGGGGGGGGGGGGGAAACGCAGTTCCACCATTGTTTTTTGGGCTTTAATTTTACAGTGTACGCCGTGCACTGTAAATGATGTGATAACTTTACTATGGGGGTCGGTAAAATTGCAATGGTATAAATTTTATATCGTTTTTTTTATGTTTTATTACTTTTACACAATAGAAATAGGTCTATAAAAAATTGCGTTTTTATGTTGTCCTATTTTGACAGTCAAAACTTTTTTATTTTGCTGTGTGCAGAGCTGTGTAGGGCCTTGTTTTTTGCAGGTTGAATTGATGCTTTTATTGCCACCCTTATGGGGTGCATACAACAACTTGTTCACTTTTTATTAAGGTTTTGTGAGGCGTTTTGAACAAAATACAGCAATCCTGGTAGTGTTTTTTATTTTTATTTTTTATAGCGGTCACTGTGCGTTAGATATGACATGCTAGCTTTACTCAGCAGGTCGATACGATTACAGCAATACCCAATTTGCATATTTTTTTTATTTTTTACTGCTTTTATACAATACAAACACTTTTATTCATATATTTGGGGGGACAAGACTTTTTGATCAGTTTTAAATCCGTTTTTTGGAAGGCAGAGTGAAGAAAATACTGTTTTTAGTGTTTTTTATTTTTATTTTTAACAGCGCTCACTGTGCAGTATCCGTAATAAGTTAGCTTTACTCTGTGGGTCGATACAATTACGGCAATACCCAATTTATATAGTTTTTTTTATGTTGAAGCACTTTAAAAAAAAAAAAAGTGTTTTTAGTGTGTAAAAGAATATTTATGCATCGCTATCTTCTGAGAGCCATAACTTTTTTTTATTGTTCCATATACAGAGCTGTGTTAGCACTTTTTTTTTGCGGGATGAACTGACGTTTTAATTGGTACAACCTTGGCATTTATAGGGTTTTTGATCACTTTTATTCCATTTTATGTGCTGCGGGATGAACAAAAAAATCTTAATTCTTTGATTGTTTTTTTTTTTTACGGCATTCACCGTACAGGTAAATTAACATGACAGATTTATAGGGCAGGTCATTACGCACGCGGCGATACCAAATATGGGTACTTTATTTATTTTTTGGGGTGATTGGTGTTTGTAAAGGGGAAAAGGGCAGTGTACGTGTTTTTATTTTATTTTTCGTGTTTATGTTTTACATGTTTTTCACTTTTTTTTTTACTTTTTTTTACTTTTTCACATTTTTTTTCCCCATAGGGGATTTGAATAAGAGATCTTTAGATTTCTCATTCAATAGGAATCAATGCACAGCTTGTTGCTGTGCACTGGTTCCTATTACAACTGTCAGTCACGATGCCAGGCCATGCCCACAGGGCACGGCCGGGCATCGTGACGTCACAGACAACCCGGAAGGCATTCTATGCCCTCCGTGCTGTCTGTCAGCACACCGCAGCCGCACGATCGTGCGCTGCTGTCGCCGACAGAGACGCAGGAGGAGCGATCTCCTCCTGCCTCTCTCTTAGTTATTGCGATGATGCTGCGGGATGTCAGCTGTAATATACAGCTGACACCCCGCGACGATCGCGCGAACTCTGCTTTAGACTTCGCGCAATCCTCAGGACGTCTGCATACGTCCAGGTGCGTGAACCCCAAACGACCTGGACGTATGCATACATCCAAGGTCGTGAAGGGGTTAAAAGATCCCTAACAGGAGTATTGCCAATACTGCCTTATTGTATTGCTATGTATTACACTATACCATCTGATTAGACTCTTAATAGGCTCCTGTAAATGGCAAAACCAGAGACCATAATTTGGCTTTCATGGCAACCATGGGCATCCAATGGGAGACAGATTTCACCCCCTTCCGCTATCAACCAGTTAGATACTGCAGATGCTATTGACTGGCATCTTGGAAGTTAAATGGTCAGGATTGGAGCTAGATCTGTTCCTGCCCTCTACAGTGGGAGCCCAAATGTACATTATAGCCAACTATTACTTAGGAGGTCTCAGCAAAATACAGTAAGGCTCTGTTCACACGGCGTAATTGCAGGGCGGTGGAGGAGTCGCGCTGAAACCATAGACAGTCGTTACTCGTGGAGAGTATTCGCCGCAAGTAATTGACATGTCACTTATCTCCACGTGCATACAATACAATTATATTGTATGAACAGGGAGAGGAGGTGTAATCCATAGTTCTCTATAAGAACTGTGGATTACCATAAATTACCGAAATTCCCCCGTGTGAACATAACCTTATGTACAGAGCCAGGGAGACCTGCCAACTCTTATAGGGGTTGGTAAGTGTGTAGTGCTGGCCTGTAAATAATGCTGCCCGATTTTAACATGTACAGAATTTAGAATGGTAAGTAAATGTTGGTCATTTTTGTATCATCTGGCATTACTGTAAGGCACAAATGCTAATGTGCAACCATTAGAGCTATAGTTTGGAAAAATAGATACGTTAGTAAAACTAGCTATGTTAGTAAATAAAGAGGAACAACAACTTACAGGGTTAGAGAGTAAGTCATTTGGGTCCCTGGATGTTTAAGGTCACAAGCCTTTATTAACTGCTATAGCCGTAATGCACTTTATTTAAGTTAAAGTGTTGCACAGCATATAAAAAACTTAAAATGAGTAATCAATGTAATGAAATAACACAAAAACAAATGTACTCATCTCTTCAATCCAATGGCAATTAAGAGAGAAGTTGTTCCCAATTTCTTTCTACGTTCACAAGTGTTCAGCACAAAAAGCTAATACATTTTTATGAATAACAAGTCATCAAAAACTCATATTTCCCCCAATATATACTGATAGAAACTTCAGCTTGCACTGAAAAAAATGAGTCCTCAATATTAAAGTTATGGATGCCAAACTATAAGAATGCAAAGCCACACAGCCATGTTTGTTTTAAAGCGTTTATCTTTATTTAAATATTTTTTAAAAAAAAAAAAAAGTTAATGGCCCAGATGAATGAAAATAGTTGCGCCAGTTTTCTGTCGGAGGTTATGACAGAAACAATGGCGTGCACCATATCCGATATATTCCATTTTATTTATATTTATTTATATATTTATATTTATTTATATATTTGCACCAAGAACAATGAGTACTGTGAGACACTTTTAAACATAAGCATGAACTCAACTTTGACACAGCACTACCTATGACACTTTCCCCAACAATACTTTTCACACATCTGGGCCAATGTGCTATTTTTATTGCACATTGAAGGCCATAAAATAAAACATGAAAAAATGCATTTTTTACACTTCCAACTTGCAAATAATTATTATTGGTAAGTGAAAAAGTATCATTAAATTGTACACTTAAAAAAATATTTAATTGAGGTCAGGGTGGACAAAAAAGAAAAGATTGATACCTACCTACCTGCCCTCATGGCTCCACAGCTCCCTGTGGTCAGATCTTCTTCACATCCAGGTTCTCGACCATTTACTTACAATTGAATTCAAGCCTCTCCTGTGTGTTGGGATGAAAACACAGAAGTGAAGAGCAGTGGATCGCCAGGGTGCTCTAGAACAACAGGAGACAGGTAGTTATAATTTTTGCCCTCTTGCCACATTTTTCAAGTAGACAACCCCTTTAAAAAATCTAACTCATCCCACAAAAAACAAGTCTATAAGGTCATGGTGTAATGGTCTGGTAGTGGATCCGCTGGACCACCGCAGGCGATGGTGGAAGCCCACGCCAGGGAGCGGAATCTGAGTAGGTCTCGGTATTCACCAGGCCGCTTCCACTGGTGGGACTTGCCTGCGGTGGCGGCCAAGGGTAGGCGAGGTACAGATACATTAGGCAGGCTCGTAGTCGGAGACAGGCAGGACGGTCAGGGCAGGCAGCAGAGATTCATGGTCGGTAACTGTAAGCGGAGGGTTCGGTACACGGTAGACAAGACGAGACTTTCTGGAACGCTTTCTCTAAAGGCATGAGCACTAAAGATCCGGCAAGGCTGCCAGGAAGAGGCCGGGCTTAAATAGGAGCAGTGCCCGGCAATGACCAATTACCGGTGCACTGTCCTCTTAAATTTCACACTGGCGGCGCCGCGCATGCCGGGAGACAGACACGGCCAGGACCGGGGCATGGCCAGGTAAGTGACTGGTGGCGCGGGCAGAGGGGTGAGCGGACCCCGGACCCGAGGTGCAGAATGGGGCGCCGCTCGGAGTCGGGGCACGGATGCGCCCACGACCCGAGACGAGGATCGTGACAGTACCCCACCCCCTTTGGCTCCCCCTTCTTTTTAGAGTGAAGGAATTTCTGAATAACGCTGCGGTCCGGGACATTCTCCTCTGGCTCCCAAGACCTCTCTTCGGGGCCAAATCCCTTCCAGTCCACGAAAAAAGAAACGTTTCCCTCTAGTCCTTCTCATACCTAGGATTTCCTTGATCGCAAAGACATTGGAGGCATCCGCCACAGACGAAGGAGGGACTGTCTTCCGCGAGAAACGATTCATGACTAGAGGCTTAAGTAGTGAGACATGGAATGAGTTGGGAATTCGCATGGTAGGAGGGAGCCGGAGTTTGTAGGAGACCGGGTTAATGCGACTAAGAACCTCAAAGGGTCCCAGGAAGCGGGGTCCCAGTTTGTAGGAAGGCATCTTAAGGCGGACATATTTGGCTGACAGCCACACCTTGTCATCCGGGCAGAAGACAGGAAGAAGACTTCTTCTTTGATCAGCTTGAGCCTTCGTGCGCTCGGAAGCACGGAGCAGAGACTGGGGGGTCTGGGACCAGATGGTCTTCATGTCCTGGACCAATGCGTCCGCCACCGGAACCCCCGTTGGGGATGCCAGAGGAGAGGTGGGCGGGGATGTAGGCCGTATACGATGTAGAAGAGGGAGGCTCCCGCAGACTCTGAATCTAGGGAGTTATAAGAGAATTCCGCCCACGGCAACAAGTTGGACCAGTCATTTCTGGCGCGCAGAGACGAAGCGACGCAGGCAACACCCCAAAACCTGGTTGACCCTCTCCATCTGGCCATTCATCTGAGGGTGGAGTTGGGTACACAGAGCCCGCCAAAACTTGGAAACATACTGGACCCCCCCGATCCGAGACGATTTGCTGAGGGAGCCCGTGCAGACGAAACACATGATGAAAAATTAGCTCAGCCAGGCGGGGGGCAGACGGCAGGCCAGGCAGAGGAACAAAATGCGCCATCTTGGAAAACCGATCTGTGATCACCCAAATAATGGTGTTGCCAGCCGAAGGAGGGAGATCGGTTATAAAGTCCATTGCTATGTGGGACCATGGCTGAGTAGGGATGGGTAGTGGATGTAGAAGGCCAGCCAGCTTTTGACGAGGCGTCTTGTTGCAGGCAGAGGAGTTACAAGACTCAACGAAGTCCTTGACATCCTTAATGAGCTCTGGCCACCAATAGAACCGGGATATCAGGAGGAATGTTTTTCGGGCGCCGGGATGACCGGCCACCAAGGAGCAATGTCCCCATTTCAAGATACGTCTGCGGAGAGCAGGGCTTACGTAGGTCTTCCCCGGGGGAACCTTCCGGAGGTCAACTGGAGCAGCCGAGATAAGACGTTCTGGGGGAATTATGTGCTCCGGAGTAGTCTCTTCACCCACCACGTCGGAGGCACGGGAGAGAGCGTCGGCCTTCACGTTCTTTTCCGCGGGCCGGAAGTGGATCTGGAAGTCGAACCGGGAGAAGAAGAGCGACCACCTAGCCTGGCGTGGGTTAAGTCGCTGAGCCGTCTGGAGGTATTGGAGGTTTTTGTGATCCGAATAGATGCGGATGGGATGGCGAGCACCTTCCAGCAGATAACGCCATTCCTCCAAAGCCAGCTTGATAGCTAGTAGTTCCCAGTCGCCAATCGTGTAGTTCCTCTCGGCCGGGGAGAACGTCTTGGAAAAGAAGCCACACGTTACTGTCTTGCCCGTGGGCCCTTTTTGCGTGAGAACTGCTCCGACCCCCACGGATGAGGCATCCACTTCCAACGTGAAGGGTTTCGCGGGGTCCGGCCGCGATAGGATAGATGCAGTGGCAAAGGCAGACTTGAGCTTAGAGAATGCCTCCTCAGCTTCGGAGGGCCAGCTACGCGGGTTAGCGTGTTTCTTCGTAAGCGCCACTATAGGGACCACTAGCGTAGAAAAGTGGGGAATAAATTGGCGATAGTAGTTGCAGAACCCCAGGAAACGCTGTATGGCTCGCAGGCCGACTGGGCGTGGCCACTGCAACACGGCCGACAGCTTCGCTGGATCCATTCGTAGGCCTTGGTCAGAAATGATGTACCCCAGAAACGGAAGGCTGGTTTGGTGGAAGAGGCACTTCCCCAGCTTGGCATACAGGTGGTTATCTCGGAGACGCCTCAACACCTGATGGACATGGCTGCGGTGGGTTTCGAGGTCAGGAGAGTACACCAATATATCGTCCAGGTAGACCACTACAAAGGTGTAGAGGAGGTCTCTGAAGATGTCATTCACGAGCTCCTGGAAGACGGCCGGCGCATTACACAGTCCGAAGGGCATCACCAGGTACTCAAAGTGTCCGTCCCTGGTGTTGAAGGCCGTCTTCCATTCATCGCCCTTGCGGATTTTGACAAATTGTAGTCCCCTCTCAAATCCAGCTTGGAGAAGATCCGTGCGCCCCGAAGACGGTCAAAGAGCTCTGTGATCAACGACAGAGGGTACCGGTTTTTCACCGTGATCTTGTTCAGACCCCGGTAGTCTATGCAGGGCCGTAGGGAACCGTCCTTCTTTTCTATGAAGAAGAACCCCGCACCCGCGGGAGAAGAGGACTTTCGTATAAACCCCTTCTGGAGATTCTCCTGGATGTACTCCGACATGGCTTGTGTCTCAGGAACGGATAAGAGGTAGACTCTGCCCCGAGGAGGACTGGTGCCAGGCAGTAAGTCAATCGGGCAGTCGTATGGACGATGAGGAGGAAGACTCTCGGCTTGTTTCTCAGAGGACACATCAGCATACTCCAGGTATTCGGGTGGCAGACCGGGCAGCGGCTCACGAAGGGCCGAGCGGGAGCAGGAAAGCACCGGGCGAGGTGCCACCAAACAACGCCCCCGACAGTTGGGACCCCAACGAGTTACTTCTCCAGACGTCCAGTCCAGGGTAGGAGAATGGAGCCGCAGCCATGGAAGCCCGAGGAGGAACGCCGACGTGGAGCGAGGCAACATGTAGAAGGAGATCTCTTACTTATGTAGCGCCCCCACGTGTAGAGACAGTGGCTTGGTGACAAACTGGATGGTGTCGCTAAGCAGCTCCCCGCTGACAGATGAGATAACGAGCAGTTTCTCCAGGCGGACCACCGGAAGACGATACTGTTTCACCAGAGACTGATGGATAAAGTTCCCGGCTGAGCCCGAATCCAGAAACGCCGGGACTTGGAACGAGATTCCAGCTTCAGACACGACCTGTACTGGCATCAGCAGGCGTGGAGAGGAGGAGTTTGCACCTAGGAATGCCTCTCCCACAGAACCTAGGTGCGGGAGTTTCCCGCATGCTTGGGACGCTTGGGACAACTCCTCCGGAAATGTTCTGGGCTGCCACAGTAGAGGCACAAGTTCCCTTGCCGACGCTGGGCCAACTCTTGCTCAGAGAGATAAGCCCGATCAAACTGCATGGGCTCCTCGGTGGGTGTTGGCAACTGTGGCGTGAGGCCTCTGGAACACCGGTGCCAGGCGAGGAAACCGGCGAGGTTGGGCCAGCTGACGCTCTTGCCGAAGTTCCTCTTCCCGTTCAATGAAGCGCACATCAATGCGGGTGGCCAACCGGATCAAGTCACTGAGGGAAGATGGGATGTCTCTAGCGGCCAAGACGTCCTTAACTCGGCTTGAGAGCCCTTTCTTGAAGGTGGCACACAGAGCGGCCTCGTTCCATGACAGTTCTGAGGCTAAGGTGCGGAATTGCACCGCGTAGTCTCCCACGGACAAATCCCCCTGACGTAGGTTTAGGAGGGCTGTCTCGGCGGAGGATGCACGAGCTGGTTCCTCAAACACACTGCGGAACTCACTGAGGAACGACTGTAGGTCCGCCGTCACCGGATCGTTCCTGTCCCACAGAGGTGTAGCCCATGCCAGGGCCTTCCCGGAGAGCAGGCTGACCACGAAGGCCACCTTGGATCTTTCCGAAGGGAACTGACCAGCCATAAGTTCCACATGAAGGGAGCACTGGGTGATGAAGCCCCTGCAGGCCTTGGGATCCCCGTCAAATTTAGTCGGCATGGACAACCGGAGTTTAGGGCCGACCGGAGCGACAGCCACGGGAGGAACCACTGCAGCCGACTGCTGCTGCTGAGTGGCGATGAACTGCTGCATCAGAGAGGAGAGCTGCTCGAGCTGCTGCGCTTGCTGCGCGATCTGCTTCGACTGCTTGACCATGACGGTGGTGATGCTGGCGACGCTCGGCAAAGACACCTCGGCGGCATCCATGGCCGGATCTTACTGTAACGGTCTGGTAGTGGATCCGCTGGACCACCGCAGGCGATGGTGGAAGCCCACGCCAGCGAGCGGAATCTAAGTAGGTCCCGGTATTCACCAGAGCCCACCGCAAAGCGGGATGGACTTGCTGTGGCGGGAATCTACCAGGTCGCTTCCACTGGCGGGACTTGCCTGCGGTGAAGGCCAAGGGTAGGCGAGGTACATATACGTTAGGCAGGCTCGTAGTCGGAGACAGGCAGGACGGTCAGGGCAGGCAGCAGAGATTCGTGGTCGGTAAACGTAAGTGGAGGGTTCGGTACACGGTAGACAAGACGAGACTTTCTGGAACGCTTTCTCTAAAGGCATGAGCACAAAAGATCCGGCACTGTCCCTTCAAATTTCACACTGGCGGTGCCGCACGCGCCGGGGGACAGAGACGGACGGGACAGGGGCGTGGCCAAGGAAGTGACTGGTGGCGCGGGCAGAGAGGTGAGCGGACCACGGACCCGAAGTGCGGAACGGGGCGCCGCTCGGAGTCGGGGCAAGGATGCGCCCGCGACCCGGGATGAGGGTCGCAGGGGCATCCGTGACACATGGATTGTGTGAAAATGGTATATTGACTAATACTCCCAAAAAGTTTGTTTGTTGCTGTTTCCGAATTTTTCTGGTCTCTAAAGTTTAATAAATACACCCAGACAAGAGGGTTTTCTGCATGTGTGATTTTAGGTGTGAAAAGATAATTCACTTCAAATTTACACTACATCTGTGTTTACATGTGCACCATGGCATCTATTAATAATGGAGGCTGCAAATCTGTGCTGGATCCCTCATAAGAGACATCCAAATGGCAGCCAACAAACTGTTGACCTATCATGGAGAAACCTCTGAGTCTGTTCCAGGTTTCCTTTGTGTTGAGAAAGCAGCATTAAAGCTGTGCTATTTTTCCATCCCAAGTGACATAATTTCTAATAGGAGCTTCAAACAGAACTCCAAATGGGCAGGGTGAACATTAATATTTTATTTGTTGAAACCAAGCATCATACTCATTGCAAGTTATTTAAGTTTGATATTTTTCACTTGCAATGAAGTCAACTGTTAAAATCATGCCAACCAGAAAACTGTTTTGATAACCAATTTAGAAAATGAGACAGTGAAAACTGTTTATGGACTGCACCTGGAAGCCAAGCCTGATTAGAAAATTACTTGTTTGCAGTTCAGCACTCAATGAATATGTATACAGTACATTAACATTAATTGTGTCTCCTGGAAACAGCATCAATCTTTCATCTCCAGAAGCTTGTCTGCTTGCAATATGAAACATTGTAATACATAGAAAGATTGCATTTTACTGAAGAAACTCATGAACTCATGATTTTGCAGTAGAAGGTTAAAGCTTACAGAAGACATATTACTCTATTGTTTAAATGACAATTAATTACTTGCTCATTTAATAATTCAAGGAGTAGCAAATACAACTGTGACTTTATTACCGAATATAGGTGACACTAATTAACCTGCTGCCGACTTTAACTTTTGCATTAGAGCCTCCCAACAAATCCAGAAACCAGAAGTGATATAATTAACTTGAGTCACTGCAGAACATGTCTCAGGGTATCCGACCTACCATGTACATTTTTTATAATACTAGTGTGTTTGGAGTCCCCTCTGGCAACAAGGCCTAGGGGCAAGATTCTGTATAGCAGGGTCCAGGCCTGGACTGGCCCACAGGAGAACAGTGGAAACCCTGATGGTCCCCTGATCATGGCAGACCTGGAGTTTCTATCAAAATGCATATACCTCTTTGGGAGAGCCAGAAAGGCAGAAAGCAAGAGGCAGAGTACAAGAGGGCCTGTACATTAACTGTAGGATGTGCCCCCAGAATAACTCCACTGGTGGGGCCCAAGAATCAACTTCAGAGATGTACACCCAGAATGAAATTCCATTGGTGGGCCCTAGAAACCCCAGTCCAACAATGACAGGGTCTTTATAGTAGACTACACAAATGAAACAAAAACAGATTAATTGATTCTATAGTCTTTGTATTTTTAAAAAACACATACAAATCGATAGGCTCAAATGAAAAGAAAAAGTCATATGATTTTAGTCATAAAGAAAACCTATGGCCATTGCTGATATTCCTTGTTCAGTGAATACTTGTTTTCCCTGGGAAATACCAATTCTGGAGCATCTTCTTTTATAACTCTGTGTTGGGTTGTTTTTTCAGCTATTACTTTTAGAAATGTATGACTAAATAAGTCAGAACTGGGTTACTAATTAGGGGTGTGCTTGACATTGTCCAATCAGCTCTGACAGTCTGTGAGTATAGGGACATACCTCTTTGAAAAATGAAATGGTAACACCCATCTGACGGATTCAGTGATATATTTAGAAGAAAAAGTGCAACACGGCTTTAAGAAATAATGCTCCAGAATAGTTATTTCACTGGGAACACACACATTCACTAAAACAGATATATCCTGAGATGTTACAGGTCATCTTTAACCCCTTAACGACACTGGATATAAACTAATTACAGCTAACACCTGTCGGTTATAGCGTGGGATGGAGCTGCCGCCTTCCCGCGCTGCTTAACCCTTTAGATGACATGGGTGCAGATTCTAAATGAATGAGAAATAGTGCTGCGCACTGTTCCTCACTGCGATCGGGGCCACTGCAGCACGATCGTGGGGCCCAGATCGCTTAACATGGTGGCTGGAAGCTTTGTGAAGGCCTTGGTATCGCCGCGTCTGAAAAAGTCACATCTATTAAAATATAGCATCATTTATCCCGTACGATGAACACTATAGAAGAAAAAAATTCCAAATATCAAAATTGCGGTTTTTTGGTCATTTCACGTCCCCTAAAAGTTAAAATTAGTCTATGTTCACACGGCTTATTTTTTGGGCACATTTCATGGCGTACTGCGCTTAATACGCTGGGAAATATGCCCCATAATTACGGTAATCCATACCTCTCATAGAGAACTACGGATTACGCCTCCTCTCCCCACTCGTACAATACGATCGTATTGTACGCACAGGGAGATAAGTGACATGTCAATAACTTGCGGCAATTACGTGCTGCGAGTAATGCATGTCTATAGGACCGGCAGCCCCCCCGCACCTCGGGAGTATGCGCTGATCAGCGCGAGCTCCCGAAATACAGGATGTACTGCTTCGTGTACTGTATGCGTCGCAGTACATCGTGATAAGTGACATGTCAATTACTTGCGGCGACTAAGCGCCACGAGTAATACATGTCTATGGGGCCGGTGGGCTTCCGGCCCCCCTACACCTTGGGAGTATGCGCTGATCGTGTACTTAAGTCTCTAGGTGTTAGTACAAAAAAGTTATTGGTCGCAGAAAATGGTGCCACTGCACAATTTTCAAAAATAGAAAATCTTTGGATTTTTTATGGTACCAAAACATAACAAAAACCCTACATGTTTGGTGTTGCCAAGTTTTAGACCAAACATATATAATTACCAACCATGCAGCCAAGGAATTAGAATGACTAGTATAGGAGTCTGGTCTGGGGCATTAATTTAGGAGTCTCCATTTTAAATCCAGGAAAGTTAATGAATTAAGTTAATAAATTATGGTCTATTTTTAGAAAAAAAACAGTGGCCAATGCTACCTCTAAGCCTTTATACATAGTGAGCAAAGATGACGTTTGAGGAAGTGCTATATGCATATAACGCGTAACTTCTACTAATAAACATGGTATTTTACCTTTTTCTATTAACATAGGAGTCTCTGCGCTATCTGGAATTTTTTTCTTGGTTTACATTCATTTCCTCCTGCACTGCTCCCCTCCGCTTAGAAGGACCAGAACATTTGAACCAGCAGCAAGCTCCTTACCGGGTGGTACCAGCACGTTGCCTAATGGAGAGTTGTGCCTCCTTCATTAGCACAACGACATCAGGTGATCAAATATAGTTATAGCTACCAATTGCCATTGGTTTCCCACTATAACACACAAGGGTACACTCCCGTATCGGCTTTTCTTTCTCCTGTCATTTTTGTATACATAGTGAGCAAGACAGTTAGGGATCTGGGCATTGTTTCCTCTAAACCAGGCAAAACAGGAAAGAAGCAAATAAATATTGCAGTTCAGCACCAAAAAATTAGCTATAATTAGCTAGAGTAGTTGTAACATCCATGAGGTCTAGGGGAAATAAGGGTTTTAGGGTATATTCAGACAACGTATTTTGAAGAGTATTTAGGGGCTTTCCTGTGATGTTTCTCCCTGTAATGTTGCTCCCTGTGACCTAGCGATCCTCTTATGTTGCTCCCCGTGATACAACAATCCCATAATGTTGCTCCCTGTAATGTTGCTCTCCATAATGTTTCTCCCTGTAATGTTGCTCCCTGTGATATTTCTCCCTGTACAGTTGCTCACTGTGATCTAGTGATCTTGTAGTGTTGCTCCCCGTGATATAATGAGCCCATAATGTTTCTCCCTTTTAATGTTGCTACCTGTGATGTTGCTCCCCATGATGTTTCTCCCTGTAATGTTGCTCCCCATGATGTTTCTCCCTGTAATGTTGCTCCCTGTGATGTTTCTCTCTGTAATGTTGTTCCCCATGGTGAAGCGATCCCATAACGATGCTCCCCATAATCTTTCTCCCTCTAATCTTGCTCCCCATGAAGTAACGATCCCGTAATGTTGCTCCTCATAATATTTGTCCTGTAATGTTGCTCCTCATAATGTAGCGATCCAGTAATTTTGCTCCCTGTAATGTATCTTCCTGTGATGTTTCTCCTTGTAATGTTACTCCCCATAGTGTAGCGATCCCGTAATGTTGCTCCCCATT
The DNA here is from genome assembly GCA_025379985.1 of Phyllomedusa bahiana. Lineage (NCBI taxonomy): Eukaryota > Metazoa > Chordata > Amphibia > Anura > Hylidae > Phyllomedusa > Phyllomedusa bahiana. The sequence continues at coordinate 27,278 of JAODAL010011789.1, forward strand.
ATGTTTCTCCCTGTAATGTTGTTCCCCATAATGAAATGATCCCATAATGATGCTCCCTGTGAGGTTTCTCCCTATAAAGTTGCTCCCCATGATGCAGCGATACCATACTGTTGCCCCCAATAGTGTTTCTCCTTGTAATGTTACTCTCCATAATGTTTCTCCCAGTAAAGTTGCTCAACATGATGTAGCAATTCCATAATGTTTCTCCCTGTGATTTTTCTCTCTGTAATGTTACTTCCTATAAAGTACGGTTAGGGTTGAGTTAGGGTTGGGATAGCCTTAGGGTTGGGGTAGGGTTAGGGTGCAAAAAAATAATCTGCAAATGAGTATAGTCATACAAGAACAAATTATTTGCTATTTTCTAAGTAGTATAGTGGTTTTCATAAATATATGAATCACATTATTTAAACTTGACCATTAACTTTTATTAAACAAACTTTAATTATCACCTTGTAGAACAGTTTGAATATTTGCTATGGCAACAGCCCCATTTACATAACACACATTTAACTTTAAGAATTAACAAAATAAAGCAGAGCGTATTATGAAACTACTGTACTTGATATTATATCAAAAGCCAAGCATGAGTCATGAGTAACCTTTGTCACTGCAGTATGAATTCTTTTTTTACAAGTAAGATTAAAAAACACATTGCATTTTATTTCTTTATTATGTTTCTAATAGGAAGTGGACAGTGGACAGTTTGGCCCATCATTCTAATTATCAGACCCTTTAAAATGGATATATCGTATGCGGGCTCTATTAGACTCAGTTTTATCCAGCAGAAACCAGATATCACTGTATAATTTGGCATGGTTTACAGCAGGCATCTTGTGATCAAGCACACACAACAGAAACTTCTCAAAGTCATGAAGCACAGCCACTTCCAAAATTATGATTTCATTCCTGGCATTCCAAAAAAAATCCAAAATACAGCATACACCACAGTATTTCACTGTGAGTGATCTCACAATATCTTGTACATTTTGGCCCAACAAACTTGGGCTTTAGATAGACTTAAAGGGGTGCTCCAGGACTTACAAAAGCGTGTTTGTCTGACGGGGAGTAATTAAAAATAGACAAAAAGAAGCATACTCACCTCTGTGATGCTCCCATTCTGTCCCGACGGCCGCTGCGTTTATCCCCGTTGTACAGTGCTATTTGCAGCCAATCACAGGCCACAATGACATGCGCACGTGACCACTGTGGCCTGTTATTGGCTGCAAACAGCACGTGACCGATGAACATTCCGTGCTACAGTGGGGATGAACAAAGGGGCCACCGAGATGGAACAGGAGCGGCACAGAGGTGATTATGCTTCTTTTTTTCTATTTTTAATCGGGCCCGAGCTTTTATATGTCCTGGAACACCCTTTTAATAGAAACCTGTCAGCTACTTTATACTGCCAGAACAATGGGCAGCATGAAATAGCTGCAGGTCACCTGATCCCAACCGTGCAGGTTATACCTTGAAACACTGTGGCATGATGATAGGTTAGTTGCAGGGAACCCCTTAAGCTAAACTAACAACTCTCAGATCTCTCTCCTATGGGCAGACATGGGAGATAGTTGTCGGTTAAACTGAGGAACTGGGGAGAAGCCACACAACGAACTCTTTCATCCCAGCTGCGGCAGTTTTTCCCCATACCTGATGTTTTACCTTGAAACACCGAAGCATAAAGTAGCTGACAGGTTCCCTTTAAGTTTCGTAAGACTTATGTCACAATTTTGTTCGCCCAAGATTTTAACATGAAGAAATGATAACCTACACTAAAGATTATTTTGCTTTTGCCATATTTTAGATAGGGCAGACGTTATGAACAACAAATTTCTGTACTACGTTTTACCAAAGTCAAATAATCTACAGACATATAAATAAATAGCTGCTCATGCATGAGAAATAGGGACTTTGGTATCACCACCACCATTTTACATAAAAATTCAAAACTCAAAGCCATACTAGTGCACATCTAGAGACTAAACTCCCAAAACATATTCCTCGCGTATGGATATGCTCAATGGAAACAAGTACTGGAATGCTTTATGTTGTGGTCTTTGAGTTCTAGATCAAAAATTTTGTAGGCAGTGTATATAACAAAATGCTTAAACTATTTGGCATTCTCACAGAGCTTGTGCCATTGAAGGTGTTTTTACCTGCAGTATATGATTATAGAGGAGATTTGGTATTGAAACCACATGCTATTGATCACAGCAGAGATCCAGTTCTCTTTCTTATCGACATTGCTTCTTGAATACTGTGAAATACCTATGGACCTTGAATGTCTTTTTAGAATTCTAAATATTTAGTATCACTGTGGCGAAAGGCTTGGCCAATTTTTATGTGCACTCTATGGGATTTCTGAGGTGACAACAGAGGAAACATCACCACCAAAAAAAAAATTAAAAATTTCAACAACATGCAATTTTTTTTTCATCCAGGATTTTGTGCTAATGACTTTATATACATATTTATTACTATTGGAACTGTACTTTATCTAAAATTGAGCCTAATATTTCCTGATAAGAAAAATTATACATTTTGCACCATGTGCAGCTGTTTTAAGCTTAGGAGTTAACTGCATACAGTTTTGTTATTGGATTTAGGGTATAAATATTATAAAGTTAATCTCCTATACTCCCCTCTGTGGTAATTGCTTGTAGACAGAATGTTTATGTTTGACTTTATGTCTATGCAGAAGATTTGGGGAGACATGTATGAGGGAAGGTGCTCGAAGTGAATTGTCAAGTCTCGTTTTCGGTGTATAATGCGCCTGAATGTATGAAAGTGGTTTTTTTGCGATTATAAATTGAGTCTAAAAGGTTCAAAGTGCCTCACCTATGTGTTAGGCGCATTACAAAACTTAGTAATGCGCCTAACATGTATAAAGTCTATAGATAGGTAGAAAATAAAAGAAAAGTCATTAGAATAGCATGTCAGTGAATAGAAACTATGGAACTGATCTTGCTTGGTGAACCACAGGTCCCTGCAAGACCCGTGGTGTGCTGGCTCTTGCTGTATGTAGAATAAAGGGTGAGGGCAGCAAAAATAAATTTCAAATTTAATGTAGTTAAAATTAAAAATTGTCAAATCTGTACATCATAATCATTAGGTTATTTAATGTAAAACTAGTTTTAGATTCTTTTAAATTTAAATGCATTTTATAGGAGATATTTTTATATTTTTGGGATATTATATATTTTGTATGATACTTTTTTTTACTAAATTTAAATAATTTAATTTTATACAGTTTGATAATTATCAGAAATTACTTTTTATTATTGTACTGGTGTAAGTTGAGAAATATTTGTCATTTTTTCCCTAACAGCAAATCTAGCTCTACTTCGACTCCTCAGGTTCAGGCAGATCACAATGAAATAGGTCTGCCTGTCCGAGCAGTAATGCGCCTAGTTTTGCTGAACCAGATTTATATATGTGTCTAACAGTACGAGTATGGTGTGACATGCCCCCAGAATGCCCCTTCATGTTAGGCGCACATAAAGTGCCAAGTCTTACGAACAATGCGCCTAACACATTCATTAATTATTAAATAATGATATGCACTTGGACAATATAAAGGTGCTATGGGGGAAGAGAAATTTTAAAAACTCCTTAATCATGGGGAAAAAAATAAACCCACAGCAAAAAGGGTAGTTATCAATTTCGATTTAATTTTTTATATGTAATCAACAATTTTTCCCATAAAATTTTTAAGTTACAGTGTAAGGGTTTCCATAAAAATTTTTAAAGGGAAATAATTTTTTTAACATTTTTACAGAAAATTCAATATGGCTTGGGGGAAAACCGGGGATAAATTTTTGGGGTTGGGAACGTTTCGGCTGACCCTTTTCCACCCCTTTTTCAGCCGGGATCACAAAAAGGAAATAAAAATGTAAGCCACAAGTAAAAAAGGTTATCAAAAAAAAAGACACAAAAAAAAAGGAAAACAGATAGAAAAGGAGTATAATATAATGAAAGGGGAGAGGGGGAAAAGCAGAATAACCAGAAACAGAAAAAGGAAGTAAAAAAGGAAATAAAAAAGGAAGTAAAAAAAAAAGGGGAAAGTGGGGAGAAAAAAAAGTGGAATAAAAGACACAAGGGAAACAAAAACCCCCCTTTTCAGTATTTTAAGCAGTAATTTGGGTAGGGTTGTTTTGGGGAAAGTTGCCAAAAGGAGACCAAAAGGTTTAAGGGAAATTTTTAGAGAAAGCATTTAAAAAAAATAAAAAAAAGTGACCTAACAAAACAGGCAAAAAAATAGCCGGGTTAAAAAGGGGTAGGTGTTACCCCAGAGGGACCCCCCCGGGAAATAGGGTAAGCTGTGGGGGGAAAGGGCACAAAATGGAAGTTGAGATTGTTTGGGCAAAGAAATGAATTGACACGAAGAAAAGTGGCAAAAGACCAACATCCATGGAAATGGGAAGGGGTGGAAAAAGGGGAAAAAAAAGCCCGGAATGGGGGGCTTGGGGGGGCCCCGGCCCCTGTTCCGCGGGCCACGGGAAACCCAGCCCGGACCGTCTTAAAAGGGCGCCCGGGCCCCATGCCCGGGGGCACTAGGGGTTTTACGCGCAGGGGCGGGGGGTGAGGGAAAGTTTCGTGTGGTTGTTCGGCCCCGGGGGTCTAAAGTATAGCCGCCCGCCGGAGATGTGAAAGGGCAGAAAATGGGGAAAGGGCACAAACAAATTTGGCAGCACATAAGGCCAAAAACACTAGAAACACATGGAAAAAAAGGGGTTCTGCCCCCCAATACAATTTTTTTGGGTTTTTGGGGCATTCAAAACAATCAAAAAAAAAAAAGGGAAAAAAAAAAAATTGTTTTGGGGTAAATGAATTGGGAAATGCATATAAAAAATTTAAATTTGGGGTTTAACTTTAAAAAACCCCTAAGGTTTTATTTTAGGTTTAAAAGCAGCAAAAAACCTTGGGATAATATAAGTTTTAAAAATTTTTTTTTAAAATGGAAAAGTGTTTTTTACCAAAATTTTATACTAAACAAACAGTAAAATTTTTGCAATGCAAAATTTTGGGTTTTCAGTATGCAGGAAAAAAATTTTTAAAAAAATTTGGGAAAAAGTATAAATTTTTTAAAAGTAAAGTGGAGAGAATTTTCCCCCTCTTAAAAAGAAAGTAAGTAAATTTTTTGCGATTTTTGGGGGAATGGGGTGTACAAGTCATCAAAGCCAAAAATTGATATTATATCTACAAAACAGACATTGAAACTAGACCCCCAGGAATGTTAAAATTTTGAAGGGGAAAAAATTTATTTTTGTTTTCTTATAGAGAAAAAGGGAAAAAGGGGAGTAATCAAAAAGAAATAATCAAAGGATATGGTCCCCACAAAAATGTTTTAAAATCAAAAAAATATGTGCATTCCCTATTAAGGAACCCCCTGGGGGGAGGATTCCCCGGGGTGTATTTCCCAAAATTTTCCCTCACGTTTTTTTTTAAGCATAAAAAAGGTTGGCCCCCCCCGTGGGGGGGGGTACATTTCAATAGTTGGGACCGGGAATTTGGCTGATTTTTGGGGTTTCCCTTTTTTCAAAGAAAAGGGACGGGAGAGGAACCAAGTTTTTTTTTACAAACAAATTGGGCGATTTGTGAGATGAAAAACCGATCATTTTTTACGTTTGGGTTTTTTTCCCCCAAAGTAAAAATTTTTCCACAAAGGGGGGTTTGAGTAATAAACCACAGGGGAAAATTCAAAAAGGTAAAAAAAACCCTTTTAGTTTTATAGGGGTTAAACCCGGGCAATGGATGATAGACATTTCGCCCTTGGGTTAATTTGAAAAATTATTTCATTTGGGAAGACATTGGGAAAAAGTGCCCCCCTTTTTGGGGGGGGGAGAGGTTTGGGGGCTGGGAAAAACGGAATTTTAAAGGGGCTATATCTGCTTTACTAATTGGGGCCCCTAAAAAGTTTCCCTGGACGTTTTACTTTTCCTTGGTTTTAGTGGAAATCCCGGAATACTCGGATAAAACCCTTCGCAGGATGTGCCAAAACTTTCTTTTTGCTTGGGGTAATTTTTGGGCATAAGGGGATGATAAGTGTTGACAACATACATCTTTGGTAGATGGGGACCATATGGTCTGATGGTACGTGGTTTGTTCTTGGTCTGTGAAACAAGGTGTGTGCGATAACCCCTGTCAATAAACTTATGGGCCATCTGGTTTAATCTAGTGTCAAGATCACATGAGTTAGTCACAATTCTTTTGACCCTTGTAAATTGAGAAAAAGGTAGTGACCTCTTAACGTGTGACGGATGACAACTGTTGTTATGCAAAAGCGAGTTCCTGTCGGTGGGTTTATTGTATAGGTCAGTCTAGAGAACGCCTTCTGAAGATTTTAGAACCCGTGTGTCAAGAAAACTGATGCTTGTGGAGTCTTGATGTAGAGTAAAAAAGAGTCCCGGTACCCTGGAGTTGAGATAGTCAAAGAATTGGGATACGGAAGATTGGTCACCCCGCCATATGCAAAAGACATCATCAATGTATCTGTGCCATGAAATGGCATGTTCTAGGAACAATGGATGATTGTAGACATATGTATCCTCAAAGGATGCCATAAACGTATTTGCATAGGGCGGGGTACATTGGACCCCATGGCAGTCCCTTGTTGTTGGAGGAAGAAGTTGTCGCCAAACAAAGTAATTGTCCATCAATACTACCGTAAGGAGGGCTATGCAGAAATCAATCTCCTGGGGTGTCAAATGAGAAGTCAAGAGAAGTTCATATGTGGCTTTGATGCCGTCATCATGTCATATGGACGTGTAGAGACTGTTAACATCAAGAGTGATTATGGTGGAGTCTGGCGGAATTGGGCAAAGGGAATGAAGAATGTCAAGAAAGTGGGGGGGTGTCTCTCAAAAAGGATTTGGTTTTAGCCACAAGTGGTGTTAAAATTTTTTCCAAAAATTGTGCTAACGGAGAAAAGATGGAATCAGTGGAAGCGACGATTGGTCGTCCCGGTGGGTTATGTAGATCTTTGTGTATCTTTGGTAGTATGTAAAAGACTGGGGTTACCGGATGCTGTTTCTGGAGGAATTCGAAGGTCTTCCTATCGATAATGTCATTGTTAAGTGCTGTATCTAGGATACGACTTATTCTGGCAGTTATGTTGGAGATAGGATCACGTGTGAGACGTTCATATGTAGTAGAGTCACTCAGCTGGCGTTTGGCTTCATGTATGTATTTGTTACGGTCCATTACCACAATGGCTCCACCTTTTTCTGCTGGCTTAATGATTATTTGTGAATTCTGTTGTAGTGAGAGAAGAGCTCGTTTCTCAGTATGAATGAGATTATTATTGATGATGTTGTTTCAGAATATTTTTAATATCTCAATCTACAAGAGAGATGTATGTCTCTGTAATGTGATATGTCCGAGGTGGATTGAAATTGCTAGGATTCCTAAGGCCAAGGTTAAGGATCGACAATTTGGGTATTGTTGAATGTGTGGAGAGGGCGGGACCTATTTGACAAAAATGGGTCTTTAGGCGAAGTGACCGATAGAAGCGATGGAGCTCCTGTTCGAGAAGAAAAGTGTCAAGTGTGGGGGTTGGACAGAAAGAAAGGCCTCTGCCTAGTACTGCTAATTCTGATGGAGTTAATAGGATTGAAGAGATATTCACAACTAAATGTTGTGGGGTGGATGGGGATGATGGGGGAGGTAAGTTAAGTCTCGATGTGTTTTTGGGAAACCCGAGGGTGTGATGAGCCCCTGGGGTTGTGTAGACTCGGGGATGTCTGAAAGGGACAGCGTCTCCCGCCCTCGTTGGGTGACGTATGCGTGATCTTTCGCGTCCTAAAAAAGGTTGAAGTCTGGGTTCTGGGGATCGATGTTCCATGTCCGAGCTTGAGGAGGAGTAGTTTATTGCGGATCTGGGTTTCCTGAAGCCATAGAGTGTAGAACCCTGCCATCTATATACTTGGTTTGGAGGTTCCCCCGTGTCTCCATCAAACTTATCACGCTTACGTTTTTCTGGAGGATCTGAATTGTGACAAACTTGATCAATGTCTTTTTCAATGTAGTCCAATCTTCAGTCGGTAAATTTGAAGTTTTAAATTGGTTTCAATAGCTTTAATCTGTTTGTTGGTTCTGATGGCTTTTTGGGGGGAATTTGGTGAGGTGTTTAAAAATAAAGGGAAAACATTTATTTAAATCTGTGTGAATTGGGTGCAGTTTATGGGTATCGTGAAATGGGTTATTTGAAGATTGACGAAGGCCACGTGGTATGGGGCCCTTTCTTTAAAGTTTTCTGCAAATGTAGCATGTGAAAGCTGATACGCCATAAGCGTTGGACAGGCGTTCAAATTCCCTGGTTTTCATTTCTGTTGGCGCTATATGTAAAAAGGAGGGAACCTCTGTAACTTGGGAAATGATAGATGCCTCAGAGGCGTCGTCGTAGGCAAACGTATCAGAAGACATTTAAAGTAGAACAAAGTACTAGTGCAACAATCAAGTCAGATACAATTATTAAATAAGGGTTTTGCATTAGACAATAAAAAGGTGCGATGTGGAAGAGTAATTCCAACTCCTTATTCAATGGCAAAATATAAATCCACAGCATCAAGGTAGGTTATCAATTTGGAGTAATTTATATGAAATAAACAAATTTTTCTAAAATTTTTTAAGTTACAGTGTAACTGTTTCCATACAAAATTTCAAGGATAATGTATTTAACATGTACAGAAAATCTCAATATGGCTTAAAAAAAACCCTTTTGATCCTATTTGGTTGGAACGTTTTGGCTGAGCCTTTGCCTTTTTAGCCCGATCACTAAAAAGGGAAAAAATTATGTAAACCCCAAGTTCAAGATATATAAAAAAAAAGGGGCAAATAAAAGGAAAAAAAAATAGAAAGGAGGAGAATACATGTAGGGAGGAGGGAAAAAAGAATAACCAGAAAAAAGAAAAGGAAGTAAAAAAAAAGAAAAAAAAAAGGAAAATAAAAAAAAAAGGGGGGAAAGTGGGGGGGAAAAACGTGGAATAAAGCATCGGATACAGCCACACCAGCGCATCCAGCGTACTTCTCTCCGCCTTTCCTTTTTCCCTTGGTGACCTTTTGCCACTATTCTTTCTGTGCTCAATCTCATATCATTGCCCTACAATCTCAATTTCCATTTTGTGTCCTTCCCCCACAGCTTACGCTACTCCTGCGGTCCCTTTGTGGTAAGACACTTCCCTCAGTCTTACCTGCTAAATTTTTGCTGTTTGTTGGTCATTTATTTTTTTTTTTTCCCCTTTTCTAGAAAAACTTACACCTTGGGGTTTCCCATGCAAATTCCATACAACCTTTCCTTATGTTATACTACTGTAAGGGTGAGTTGTTATACCTGTGTGCTTTTATTCCACTGTTTTTCTCCCCACTTTCCCCTTTTTTTTTACTTCCTTTTTTATTTCCTTTTTTACTTCCTTTTTCTGTTTCTGGTTATTCTGCTTTTCCCTCTCTCCCCTTTCATTATATTCTCCTCCTTTTCTATCTGTTTCCTGTTTATGTGTCTTATTTTTGATATATCTTGTACTTGTGGCTTACATTATTATTTCCTTTTAGTGATCAGGCTGAAAAAGGTGAAAGGGTCAGCCCAAAGTTCCAACCAAATTGTCCGGTTTCTTTAAGCCATATTTAGATTTTCTGTAATTGTTAAATACATTTACTTTAAATTTTTTTATGGGAAAAAATTACACTGAACTTAAATTTTTTTTGAAAACTTGTTGATTACATATAAATTACTCCAAATTGATAAGCATCTACCTTGAGTGCTGTGGATTTATTTTTTGCCTATAACACATTCATTAGGCACATAAGACATCGTAGAATACTCACTTAGGTGCATTTTACGCCAGAAAAGGGTGAAAAACACAATCATACATGTCTCCCTTGGTGCTTTTATATTTGGAAAACCAAGCTTCAGTAAAAATATGAAAAAGAAATTAAATAGCTCAGACATTTGTACTTATTTTGACTTTTTGAAATGGTTCTCAAGAGTGGAGAGCAGAAAAGATCTGTTTAAAAAGAAATTGTTTGATTTAGGCCTATACAGTAACCTGGTTATGCTCTAAAGGCTTCTTAATCTGCAGTATATATGAATTTTTTGAAGCTGCAATATAAATCAGTGAAATTACAGCATGAGATGCTGATTTGTTATATACTAAAGTTAGGGTAATAAAAATCCTGCAGTGTAATTTCTGCACCAGTACACATGAGTTGGCAGAACTTACTGTACCAGTACCTTATCAAAAGACATTAAGAATGATAGAAGTATTCCATGAGTGTCATGTTCTAAAGCAATGTTGCTTAGATATTAGGACATTTTATTCCCCACATTTGAAGGTCTACAAAGCTTTAGTATCACCTCATTGTTTTGCTTTCCTGCAGTGCTCATCTACAATGTTGATACATTGTTGTCAAAAGTACATACAATGTTTAAAAGCTCCTTGTCTGGTTTAATGTAACTATAAACAAGTGGATGTAACTGTTTAAAACTTGGTGTCAATTTGATTTAATAACACTTCATTTCTAACAATAATAACCAATCATGTTATGCACAAATGTGTTCAAAACCACAAAATTTGTTCCTATTTCTGTGTCTTTAAAGGGGTATCCCATTTCTTTGATTAACTATAAACATCTAGTCAAGGTAAATAAAAATTATTACCAAATACTTCGCCATTCCGGTTATGCTGCTCTTCATAATTCTGGTATGTTCACAAGACGGAATTTAGTGAGGATTTCAGTGGTACTCAACCACTTCTAAATTCATCACATTTAATACTCAATGCACTCTCATGAGAAAAAAATAGTGTTGGTATCCAATGTTTCCATGCTACTCAACAGGCTTGCTAGAACTAGTAGGCATCATGATCCCAGAATCATTTTCCGACTCCAACCATGTTAGTCTTATACTCACACAGTGCCAGTGCAGAGGTGTTGAAGTCCAGTAAGACTGTGTTCATTTAGTTCTGAAATAATATGCTCACGCACCTCATTAAAGGGGTTGTCTCACTACAAGGATTACTTTTTATGTTAAAGAGCTTGCAAAAACAAATCACTTTGCAATATGTGTCCATTAACAGTCTCCTACCTATTTTGAGATATCAGCTCTTGTATGGGCTGCATCAGCTCCTCAGGTCGCTATAGCTACAGACCTGTTTGATCTCTTATGATAGGCTGCTAGCACAGGTTGCTATAGCTACAGACCTGGCTTCTACTGCAGCCTAATAGAAGCCAGTAAACACACCCCTGAATTAAAAATGAAACCAAGAAAACAGGACTGAAGTAAGATGTCAGTGTAGTGAGACAACCCCTTTAAATGGCAACCCTTTTGTTCTGCTGTGTTTAGCAGTTGACGAAATTGCATCTTTAAACACTGTCTCTGTATATGTAATGTTTATTTAATAAAGTACTACCTGATTACTGCATATAATTCCTTACAAAATGTGGATTTTCCTGGGGCATGGGACGCATTTAATCAATTATTTCTTGGGGGAAACAATACATTTTACATGTAAAATATGGCAATGTCCTCAATTTATTATTTTTCATACTTTACTTTTTTCATTTATACATTTAGGGCCTTATATATGAAAAAAACAATCAGAGTTCAGCTTTTGTTTTTCCAGAGCACTATATGAAATGAAAGCTGAGCTCTGATTCTATGGGCAACAAAGACAGTCCTACTGCTAGACAGTTTTCATATATAAGGCCTTTAGTTCTCTTAGGATGCTTGACCACTTGAGGGCTCAATCACTTGCATTATATAAATAATGCAGAAGGGTGTATCAAGATGCTGATTGTAACACTTCCTGCCTAGGGCAGGAAGAAATAGAAACATTAACATGACGGCTATCATTAGATTTCCAGCTGCCATGTTAATCGATCGGCACCCTGCGATCACATTGTGGGAGGGGGAAAGGGGCAATCAGAGGAAGAAATAGTGTGCAGCGTTGTTCTTTGTTAATTTAGACACCACAGCTGTGATCCCCCAAACCGTCTTAATGTTTAAACAGCAGGCATTGGAGCTGGCTCCCATCTCTGCTGTTAATAGTGGGTATTAAATCAGTCGGCACAAGCCACCTGTAGCGTGGACGTACAGTATGAGCCCACTCCATAGCTTCTTACTGACAATAAGATGTACCCATCCATTGTTGGTTAGAGGTTAAGTCTGTAGAATGTCATTTTTTTGTGTTATATAAATGTCATGCATTTGTTGCATATACTGTATATTCCATTGAATTTGGTTGCAGATTACCATGTATATGCAGCAAAATCCATAAGTATAGAAGAAAGAAAAGAAGAATAAGTTTCGACGCCTCCCAGTCCATCAATCTTCTCTGCACAGCCAGCTTCCAGCAATGATGTCACATACCATGTGATTGCTGCAGCCAATGACATGGTTTTTTTTTTTCTTGTTAAATTTTTTTCACTTTTTTTTCGCTCTGCAAGAAAATCCACAAATGTCCATGATTGGTATGAATTTGCTGCTCCAGATTTACCTGCAACAAACAGAAACTTTCCACATCACTGTGTCAACATTTCCTTATATCCTTTTAACCCCTTAAGGACCCAGCCTGTTTTGACCTTCCTGACACAGCCCTATTTTTTAAATCTGTCAATTTATGTGAGAATAACTTTTTGACACTTACCTTTTCATGTGATTCAGAGATTGTTTTCTCGTGACACATTGTGCTTTAAGTTAGTAAGAAATTTTTATCCATACAACCCTTTGTTTGTTTGTGAAAAATATCAAAATTTCATGAAAATTTGGAAAAATTTGCGTTTTTGAAAGTTGCAAAATTTCTGCTTTGCAAGACAGATAATTATTCACCACAACATAGTTTATAACTAGCTTTAACCATATGTCCACTATAGGTTGGCATCTTTTTTTAAATGTCTTTTTTTTTTTTTTACGACATTAGAGGGTTAGAAATTTAGTAGTAATTTCTCACATTTTCAAGAAAATTTGCAATAACATTTTTTAGGGCCCCACTCCAGTTCTGACGTGGCTTTGAGGGGCCTGTATGTTAGATACCCTCATAAGTGACGCCATCTGAAAAAACTAGACCCCTTATTGTATTTACAACACTATTTAGGAAGTTTGATAACCCTTCAGATATTTCACAAAAATTTAAAAGCAATAGTGGAGGTGAAATTTAAAAAATTTCACTTTTTTGCAGTTTTCAATATTTATCCATTATTCACTGGAATACGGTAAATGTGACTAGGTAAATGCAACTTAATAAAATTTTCCCCCAGGTTTTGCCGTTTTTAGAGAAAATCCCATATGTGGCCTAGTGCATTATTTGGCTCCCCATAAGCCCAGAATAGGAGGGCCCCTACTAAAATCTGGGGTCTCATTTTCAAAACGATTTTTTTTTAGGCGCCATTTCAGGTTTGGGGACACCCTAAGGTCCCTAAAACTTAATAAACACCCCTAAATAGACTGCATTTTGGGAAAATTTACACACCCTTAATGAATATATCCAGGGGTGTATTGAGTATACAGACCCCACAGGTGATTCACAAATTTTTTTTAGGAAGAGGGGGGGAAAAATAAAAAAAAAATTTTTTTTCAATAATCTGAAATTTTTAGCTTAAAAATGTTTCATATATACAAGGAATCCTAGAAGAAAGAACCCTAAACTTTGTTAAGCAATTTCTTCCAAGTTCGGCAATACCTACATTGGGTTGTAAACTGCTGTTTGGGCGCTTTGGCAGGGCGTATAAGGGAGGGAGCGCTATTTGGCTTTTGGAACGCAGATTTTTGGTGGGGCCATGACGCATTTGCAAAGCCCCCAAAGTAGCAGAACAGGCGAATCTTCCAGAAGTGCCCCATTTTGGATTCAACACCCATCAGGGATCTCATATAGGGGTGTACTGTGCTTTTTGGGATGCACAGGTGTTCCATAGTTTTTTTTTTGCATTGGGCAATGAAAATGGGGGGAAAACCGCAGTTCGATTTATTGTTTTTTGAGTTTCAATTTTTACAGCATTCGCCGTGCAGTGTAAATGATGTGAATAACTTTCTATGGGGGTCGTTATTTAAATTACAATGATATAGATTTTATATAATTTTTTCTGTTTTATTACTTTTACACAGTAGAAATACATCTATAAAAAATTGCGTTTTTATGTTGTCCTATTCTGACAGCCCTTTTTATTAAGGTTTTTCTGAGATGTTTTGAACAAAATACAGCAATCTTGGTAGTGTTTTTTATTTTTATTTTTTATAGCGGTCCCCTGTACGGTTATATATGGGCATGGTAGCTTACTCAGCAGGTCCAAAAACGATTACACCGATATCCAAATTTTTATATTTTTTTTATGTTTTACTGTTTTATAAAAATAAAAACACTTTAATTCAACCAGGAAAATACGTTTTTGCACGCCATAGTTTTGGGCCATAACTTTTAAATTTTTCTGTGCTTTGAGCTGTGTAGGATTGTTTTTTGCAAGATGAGTTGATGTTTTATATAGTATCATTTTTTGGGGGGACAAGGCTTTTTGATTGCTTTTAAATTCTTTTTCATGGAAACCAGGGTGAAGAAAATACTGCAATCCTAGTAGTGTTTTTTTTTTTTATTTTTATCAGGGCTCACCGTGCAGTATCCGTGATAATTAAGCTTTTACTTTTGGGTCGCTACGATTATGGCGATACCCCATTTAATAGCTTTTTTATGTTGAAGCACTTTAAAAAAAAAAAAAGTGTTTTTAGTGTGTATAAACAATATGTATGCATCGCTATCTTCTGAAGCTATACATTTTTATTTTTCCGTATACAGAGCTGTATAAGGACTTTTTTTTGTGGGATGGACTGTCATTTTAATTGGTACAACTTTGGCATTTTCTAGGGGTTTTGATCGCTTTTTATTTCCCTTTTATGTACATTCCTCTGCCTTCCGTGCTGGTCTGTCCGAGGGCAGGAGCTGCACGGATCGCCCGATCCGTGCGTGCTGCCGCCCACAGAGCCAGGAGGGTGGATCTCCTCCTGTGTTCTTTAGTTATTGCGCCCGATCGTTGCGATAATTAAGGGGTTAACCCCCCCCCCCACCCGGAGCGATCCGGGGTCGGGGCCGCAGCAGCGGGATTTAAGCAGTAATATACAGCTGACACCCCGCGCCCATCGCACCAACCCTGCTTTAGAGTTCGCGCGATCCTCAGGACGTATCCATACGTCCAGGTGCGTGAACCCCCAAACGACCTGGACGTATGGATACGCCTAAGGTCGTTAAGGTGTATATTTGGTGCAGAACTTTATAACTCTGTAAAAACACTCCAATCACACATGCACTCTAAATACATAAGCTTCATTATCTAACTCCCTGCAGCATATCACTTGGTTCATAAAAAATAGATAAGGGTATAATATAGAGCTCTATGCAGCCATGTCTCTTTTATCTCTGACAACTTTGGATTTGTTTAGTGGCCGCAGCCAGTTTCACCTTTTGTGACAGGGTGATATTTTTCATTTTTTTATTTACACTGAGAATAATACAGTTTTAATTTTTTATATCAACAAAGCCATACAGAGTCTCCATTTTTCAACGCCATTTTTTTAAGCAGTAGCGATAGCTTATTGACTGACATTTATTAACTCTTTCTTGAGGGAATGGGAAAACACATGCAATGAACAAATACAGTAACTCAGTATTCCTCATTCCTCTTGTAGTAGTAGAATTGATATGTTTAAAGGGATTCTGTCACCATTTTTTTTACCTATTAAAATATGACCCAAATACATATTCTTTTCTTCTTAGCCATTTTTATTTTCTGATTGTAGATTTCTCTATTTGGCCGTCTATATATGATTTTGGGGAAGACATTCTTGCCTGCACTGCTTTAACAGCAGTCAGAGAGATACTTTACAGCAGCTTCACACACATAGGAGCCTTAAGACTGAATCTGTCCCATTGACTTCTATAGGAGAGTTTTCCAAGCATGCTCTGTGACCTGGGAATAAGTCAGTGTGCAGAGAGGAGGAGAGGGTGAACTGTGAATATCTCCCTTTGTGACTGGTGGATCCTGTGTTATCTATACACATTGGTGTCTCCTTTCAGTTTAATCCTGCTTGTACTGAAAATAAGCAGACTATTGAAAATCTCTCTATACAGAACAGGAAGTGTCAGACAACTATTAGGCCTAGTGGTCAAAGTGAAAACTGCCGGACTTAAGAGTTATTAAAAACATTGAAAGTGATATGGAAAATAAAAAAATACAACCAAAAATTCTTTAAAAATGTGTTTAACATAAAAATGTGAGTTAAACAATAACTCATTTTATGATGACACATTCCCTTTAGTATATTATGCAATTTAATGCAAATGTATCATCATAAGCAGAAAGTAATAACTTTTAAATTTTTTCCATCAATGGCCCTTTGTGAGGGCTTGTTTTTGGGAGGCAAGCAATACTTTTTTTACACTGTTTTGGGATACATAAGGCTTTTTCATTACTTCATATTCCTTTTTGTTAGGAGGTGGAATGGAATATGATTGCTTATATTGATTGTCTTTTTAAAGACTAAGGGGGACATGTATAAAGATCGGTGCGTCGAAGCGCCTGTTTTCTTACGTTTTTTTCCATGAAAACTGCGCCTGATGTATGTTGGCACCGAAGTGCGTTCATACACGCGGGGCAAACTTCACCGCCTCCAACAGACAGACCACATTGAAATTGGTCTGCCTGTCAGAGCTTTAATTCGCCTCACTTTGCCGACCCGCATTCATACATGCGTCGGTGTTTTCGAATGTGGTGCCTCCCGCCCCAGAATGCCCACAGCACGCCCCTTCATGTTAGGTGCATTAGAAATTGGCGAAGCTTTCGCCTAATGCGTCTAACACAGAGGGGAGGTACGAAACCGGCACAGAGAGGCGCATTATACGCATGCCGCATTATATGCCAGAAAAACAGCGAAAACGCCGATCGTACATGTCCCCCTAAGGGAGAGCCAGAAGATGGCTGACTAAGCAGCTCCATTTTTCCCTAGCTCCAACACATACACTGTCCATTACATGTCTGCCAACCACACCGACCAGTGTTTCACAACCATAACAGGTTTCTGCACACTAGTGTAGTATAAAGAGCCTGTTGATTCCCTGGGTTGGGACCAGTTTATAGCTATGATCGTTGTGATTCCAATAGTTATGCAACTGCCTGAACTGTGGTATGTTTTTGTCAAGTCTGACAGGCTTTGTTTTGGGGATGTTTTGAAGTTTTTCAAACAAAAAATATATTGAAAAGCTTTTTTATTTTAAAAGAGCTTGAAAAAAAAACAAAGAGGCACTTCCTCCATATGGAGAAAAAAGGTTCAATAATCAGAGGAGAGAAGATTTCTTTAACATAAAAACTGTGAACCTGTGGATAGCCGACTCAGGAGCTGGTCACAGCAGGAACAGCTGTGGGCTTCAAAAAGGCAAGACAATGGCTTACAACAAAATAATATTAATACTTATGTAGGTCCCCTTCTGTAGACTACAATATAGATCCAGTCTGAACGTGATTTGGGTTAAAAAATGAAATATTCTTTTTAGAACACATTGGTTCATGGCTTCTGGGTTGCTTATTCAGAATTAATCAAGGAAAAGCAAAGTTTTAAAATTACCTATATCCTTACCTTCATCCTCATCTTCTCAGTTCAACCCTTGGTTGAACTTAATGGACATATGGCTTTTTCCTATCATACAAACTAGGAAGAGAGAGGCATGGACCGCACATCCTCACACTACACGTTGATCTAATGCTTCTCAGCAAAACTTTGCAAAAATAAAGTGGGTCCCTATACTAAATTGGGGCAGCACTGCATGGCGGCCACCACCGCAGCAAAAGCCACACAGATGAGGGGCACGGTGGTGTCAGACCTAGCCCCCTGGCTCTGGGCTGCACCACCCCAACAGCACAGCATCACAGCAGCAATGGCCGCCATACAGTACCGCTACCAAAAAAAGGAAAGGTTGCCACAGCTTACCTCCCCTGGGATCCCTGCAAGCAGACTGAAAGAAAAAGGGCATCAACCCTTATATAGACTACTGCTAATTAAAAACACCTGGGCCAAATGGGGAGGAGTGCTGAGTGCAAAGAGTTAGGCCTATGTATACAAACTAGGAAGAGAGAGGCATGCACCGCACATCCTCACACTACATGTTGATCTAATGCTTCTCAGAAAAACTTTACAAAAATGAACAGGAGGTTCTTAGTATACTTTTTGATCAAAACGTATAGGCCCACTATAGATCATATAGCATTAGATCAACGTATAGTGTGAGGATGTGTGGTCCATGCCTCTCTCTTCCTACTTTTTTCTATCATACTGACTATGTATTCAGGGAAAAGCAATACACATTTTGGGCTACATGTATAATCTAGGCACACAGATGCCAGTTCTAAATAGCTTTAAAGCAGTGTAAAATGCACCTGAATGTATGAACCTATTCTACTGTGGGTCATAGATTTAGCGCTTTCTAGTTCCAAAACGACAACTCAGGCTCAAGTAAACCATTTTGAACTTGGTCTGTCTGTTCTAGCAGTAATGTGCCTGGTTTAGCCGTCCTACAGTCATACATGTGTAGAATCATAAGATTGTAGTGCGATACATCATCAGAACGCTGCCATATCTTAGACGCATTACAAACTGCCTCGGGTGCCTCATAATGCACCTAATTTTGGAGTGCACCTGCTTATACATCTAGAGAACAGGGCTGGGCCAGTTTTTGTGCTGAAAGCGCCCCAGAATACTGGTGCGACCCGTATATACATGTCGCCCTTTATGTTTATATCACATATGGCCAGTCAAATATTATAGATACTATCATATATATGATGCTGAGTTTGGTTTCTTAATTATCCAGTATCTTATACAAGGCTGAAGCTGGTTTCTTATTTAGGAAATGTATTTTTATTCATTACTGCTTCATTAATGAGAACTTAAGAAACCAAATTAGTTTGAGGTGTTCGAAGATTAACACACTTGAAAGCAAGATAAAAACAGAAGTATTTGGTGCATAAATGAATGTCAATGTGAGCATCCAAGAGTGTGATTTAAGGGACAAAATGACTTTGGGCCACAGATATAACATTGCAAACATACAGATCGGAATGTCCCATGTGAAGTACAGTACAATTCCCCCTAGCCTAATTTGGTTCTGAGCATAAAATTAAGGTGATACTATTTACTTAATTGAATAGGTAACTGTGTTTTAAAAGGGTTAATGATTTTGGGCCACTGATCCTGCATTGCCAAAACACAGAAAGGTATAACTCACAATAAATTCAGTTGTGTCCATGTTGGAGCAAACTAATTTGGGATTTCTAAAGCTGAAATCAACGTGGTAGATGGTCACTATTTACTAATATGAATAAATAGCAGGTGTTTTTAAAGGGTTGATGATTTGGGGCCTCTGATATAGCATTTACAGCACACAGGGATGCTGCAAATCAAAATTAGTTGTGTCCAGGCAGCCCAAAGAGGCTCTGGATATATAGAACTGGAATTAAAGTGGACAGTTGGTCCTACTGAACTGAATAAGTAGCTGGTGTTTTTAAAAGGTTTAATTGATTTTAGGCTACTAAAATCACATTGTCAACACATAGATAGGGATGTCACATATCCAATTCAATTGAGTCAAGTCTGTCCAGCCTTGAGTCCTGTAGTTCTGGGCATAAAAACTGTCATTACAATCAGTCTATGGCCGGCCACCTTTTGGTTAATCATTTATTTATATCCATCATCTAAGAGCTATAACTGTATTATTTTTCCATACACACAAATGGTTTCTTTTTGTGGACGAGCTGTATTTTTAATAGCGCCATTTACTTCACCATATAATGTACATTTTAAGCCTTCACAGGCAGGGTCTTTTGAGTTGTTAGTCAATTCGTGTTGCCATAGTACTTAGTTTGATCTGAGGTTATGCATGTAACCCCCCACAAATCTACAGCGCCCTGGAATTATTGCCACAATAAAATAAATATTAATAATGTATTTGGAAACAAACAAAAAAAATGTGTGCAATCTTTAAGAGGATATGTTTTTTTGAGTTTTCTGTTTAACCCCTTAAGGTCTAAGCCTATTTTGGACTTAAAGAGCACCTATCATCTTTACACAAACACAGGAAAATTGATAGTAGATGAAATTATAAGACTTTTCTCAAATACATGTCATTAGCAATCCAGAGGATTTACTGCAGTATTACAGATGCACAGGTTTTACTTTCACTTTGTAACTCAGGAAGCTACCAACTGTGCAGGGGGAGCTGAGTGCATAGCTGTTTGTACAGGGTACTCTGAGTGTCTCACTACATAGAGTACGACAGGCACAGCACACAGCGGAGATAGTGTGCCAGAGTTAACATGTTGCTTCAGCCTACTTATTCATGTGATTTTGAGATTGTTTCCTCGTGAAATATTGTACTTTAAGTTAGCAATTAATTTTGGTTAAAACAATCCTTGTTTATTTGTGAAAAATATCAAAATATTGTGAAAATTTTGAAAAACTTCCCATTTTCAAAAATTTCTGTGTGTAAGGCAGAAAGTCATGCCCAGCAAAATAGTAAATAATGTTTGACACCCTCATAAATAACTCAATCTAAGAAACTGCACCAGAAGAGGTGGAATTTCAAAATTTCACTTTTTTTGAAGATTTTAATTTTTATCCATTATTAACTGGAACACAGTGGTAACAGGGAAATGAAAACCAATTTTGTTTCCCCGTTTCTTGAAATTTTTAGGATTGTGGCAGTTGCACTTTTTTTTGTTTCAACCAAAAACCTCAGAGGAGAAGCACACGTTTTGGACTTTGGGGGTCCTTTTTTAGGCTTATTTTAGGAACATTACAGGTTTTGGGATACCCAAAAGGTGCTTAAACGTAAAAAACCCCCCCCAAAAAAGGGGCCCCATATTGGAAACTCCCCCCCTTTAAAAGGAAATTATCCGGGGTGTAGGGGTTTAAAACGATCCCAAGGGTTAGACACTTTTTTCAGTTTTTAAGCTGTGAAATAACAAATTTGATTTTTTTTTTCAATAAAAAAAGAGTTTTAGATATAAATGTTTCATTTTTTACAAGGAATCCCGGAAAAAAGCATCCCAAAATGTGTTATGCAATTTCTTCCAAGTTTGACAATACTGTAGATTTTGGTATAAACTGCTGTTTGGGCACATGGTAGGGCTTACAAGGAAGGGAGCATTATTTAGCTTTTGGAATGTAGATTTTGGTTGGTGCCATGCAGGGGTGTAGTTAGAGACTCATGGGCCCGGGTTCAAAACTTCAGCATGGGGCCACTCTACCGCCAGACCCCTTGTGAAAACCAATATTTTTCAACAAAGGTTTTTCTATTTGAGTATAAGTCTCGGTGTAGTAGTGCAAAAAATTTTTTTCTATTAAAAGGAAATTTGTCCAATAAAAAAAAAATTATTTTTGGGCCCAAAAGATAAACAAGATTTTCACCAAAAACGTCTATTCCTCTTGCCCCTCCTCGCAAAAAAAAAAAAAATGTTTGGGGGGTTTAATGGGGAAAAAAAAAATGCAATTATGCCTTTTGTTTTTCTGAGTTTGTTGTTTTTGGGGTTTTAGCTGAACAATTTATTGACTTATTGTTTCTGCGGGTCATATGTATACCTGACCCACTTTTTTCCTACTAATATGCTAATATCACCATAATGTTACTGACCAAACCCAGTATACCACATCAAAAAATCCCAATAAAAAATCGACAAAGAATACTCCTTTAAATCATACCAAAAGGACTAATACCACATACTGTCCGAAAAATATATAAAGATACCTATATCAAAAAAAAATAATACCAATAACAACAAAATCAAGGCCCAAAATTTTACACCAACCCGACACTTCCCCACAAAATGAACTTAAAAAACCATTATCTTTACTGAAAAAAACCCCATTAATTAACCACTATTACCCCCATCAGTGCCCATATCATGGGATAGCAGTTGTACACAAGCTCTGCAAAAGGGCATTTCATTTAGTGCTCCAGGGATGTTTTTTTGATGTCTTCTTTTTTTCCTTTCTTCACCCTCCAGACACCATACGTTTCTCCTGGCCACAATCGTCCTGCAAAATTTACCGACAAACAAGTTGACCCCAAACGTAAAAGTTACCCCAAACCCAAATATAGAGCCCTCATTGTGCCCCCAGTAGGGAGGAACCCACTCCATATAGTAGACAGCCCCAGATTAGATAGGCAGATGGAAGATGTCTTTTGGTAGGGGTTAGTCCCCTTTAAAAATTAGATAATGACAGACAATTCCCTTTTAAATGGTAAAGTCACCTTGGATAGGGCCCCCTTTAGTAGGTGGGTAGGTAAAGGGCCACGGAAAGGGCAGTTAGAGGCCCCTTGGGCGGCAGTTAGGGGCACGGAAAGGCAGGAGATAAGCCCCCAAAAATATTGAAAGTTTGGTAATTGAGCCCCCGTATAAGTGGGAGGTAAATTTGGGCCCCCAAAATTTTACATATGCAGATAATGGCCCCAAGTATACGATAGGCAAGTAATTGGGCCCCCAGTATACAATAAAGGAAATGGGCCCCCCTATCAAAAGGCAGGTAATTGGGCCCCCCTATATGTAGGAAAGTAAGGTCCCCAGTATATAGTACACAGTTAAATGGGCCCCCCGTATCGATAGGCAGGTAATTGGGCCCCCCGTATATAGATAGGGAAGGGAATGGGCCCCAAAAAAATGGGGAAAAATAGGACCCCCCTATGCGTTGGATAAAAAGGGTCCCCATATTGATAGGCAGGTAATTTGGCCACCTTTTTATAATAGGCAGGGAAAAATGGCCCCCAGTAAATTGATGGCAGGAATATGGGCCCTCTGTATTTTTTTGGGAGGTAAATGGGCCCCATATATAGGGAGGAAATGGTCCCCAGTAAAAAGATAGGAGGTAATTGGCCCTTAGATAGAAAAGGCAGGTAATAGGTTCCCGTATTTGTTGGCAGGTTTAATAGGTCCCTAGTATATAGATTGGAGGTAATTTTGGGCCCCATATATAATAGCAGGGAATTATGGCCCAGTATATAGATGGCAGGAATTTTTCCCCAGTACTTTTATAGGAGATAATATGGCCCCCGGGTTTTAATAGGCGGGAATTTGGCCCCCCGATATTGATAGGCAGGTAATATGGCCCTCAGTATATAGATAGGCAGGTAATATAGCCCCAGCAGATAATAAAAATAAAAAAAATACCAGTACTGACCTCTGAGTAGGCTCTCCCTGGGTTCTGTCTCCTTCCTGCGCAGTGACTGAGGGCATAAGCCCGGGTAAAATGCCTGCGACGCCCCTGTGTGCAGGCAGTACCGATGATCATTGATGCACTGCTGCGCTCAGTGGCAAGCGCCGTATGTGTATATGGGTGCTTTGCTTCGTCACCACCTGGGGAATGCTGCTTTTTGGGGGTTTATTGACCCCGCAATTCGCCTGTGGGAAGGGAGGGCTGTGCCCCCCCCCCCCCCCGCTCAGGGACCCCGTTCAATGCGCCCCTGCGACCCCTGTAGTAACCATGGTGCCATTTACATTTACAAAGCCCCCATAGTATCTGAACAGGTGAAACCTTCTAGAGGTTCACCCTATTTGGAATCGACGACACTGAGAGGGATCTCATAAAGGTGTATTGTGCATTTTTGGGCACACAAGTGTTCCATTTTTTGTTTAGCATAGGGCCATATAAAATAAAAAAATCTGCAGTTCCGCCATTGTTTTTTTCAGCTTCATTTTCACAGTGTTCGCTGTGCGGTATAAGTGACAGGATAACTTTAATATGCAGGTTGGTACAATTGCAATGATATAAAATTTATATAGTTTTTTATGTTTTGCTCCGTTTTAACAATAGAAAGGGGGGGGGGGGGGTTTGTTTTTCAAAAATTGTGTTTTTTATGTCGCCCCAGTTTTAAGCCATAACCTTTTTTTTTTTTGTATATGGAGGATAAGGTTTTTTTTCAGACTGAGCTGATGTTTTCATTGGGACTTTTTGGGGTTCATATGTGCTTTAAAACACTTTTTTTTAAAATTTTTAGGAGGCGCATGACAAAATACAGCAAAATTTTGGGAGTATTTTTTTTTTATTTTTTACAGTGCTACCCTGCGGTATAAAATGGGGTGTTTTATTTATCAGCAGGTCAAACATTTACAAATACCAATTTGTATATTTTTATGTTTTATGCTTTTACAGATAAAAACCTTTTATTTAGAAAAGAAACACATTTTTTTTGATCGCCTAGTCTGAAGCCCTAACTTTTTTTCTTTTTTGTGAAGAGTGTGTAGGGGCTTTTTTTTTCAAGGCTGGTTTATCTTTTTATGGGATCTTTTTTGGGGGACACATGATTTTTTTATCGTTTTAAATACAGCAATCCTGGTGTGTTTTTTTTTTTTATTTTTTACAGCACTAACGTGAGTCACAAATGTTAGTTTTACTCTGCTTAAGATATGATTGTGGTGATACCCAATTTATGTCTTTTTTATGTTGTAGCAGTTAAAAAAAATCAAATGTGTTTACTGTATAAAATAATATTTATGTATTGTTCTGATAGCCATAACTTTTTTGTTTTTCCATATCCAAAGTTTTGTAAGGTCTTTTAATTTGCGGGAAAAGCTGCTATTTTCATTGGTACAATTTAGGCATCTACAAGGATTTATGATCCCTTTTTATTCCATTTTATGTGCAGCAGGCTAAACAAAAATTGCAATTCAGCCATTTTTTTTTACGGTTCCCTATAGGGGAAAAAAAAAAAATGAAAGATAGGTTATCCATAACACGTGGGGAAAAATATTTCTTTTTTAGTTTGGATCTTTTTTGAGGCGATTGGTATTTTTAATAGGTAATGGGCAGCAAGCGTGTTTTACTGTATTTTTTATTTTTTTACACTTTTACTTTGTATATACTGTATTTATTTTTTTTCCTTGTCCCAAAGGATTTACTCACAATCATTATCTTGCTGATATAACACAGGTATGATACATTGCGAAAAGGTCTAGGGGGTTTTTTTTTGGCTTTTTTTGAAAATGAAACTGGTTTTTCCTAGTCCCCCCGCACTCCCCAACCACGGGAAATGGATCCTTAAAAAAAATTTAACCCATATTAGAACAAATAAACATGAAACCAAAGAATAACTGTTGTTTCTGGATTGCTGTATCCCACTTTACATTCAAAAAAAAAAGGCCCAAAAGGACAAAGACAATTGGGAAAAGGTTTTTTCTAAATAAATAACAAATTTTACAGAAACCAAAATTTTTTTTAATAAAAATGTCATGGTCAGTAATAATTGAAAGTGCAAATAAAAATTTAAACTTAACAGGGAGGACAAGATGAATAATAATGAAATAAAAACAAATTTTTTAAAACCTAATTTCAAATAATCAAACTAACTGAAAATCATTTTTCATAATAATAATAATAATAAAAATCTTTTTTTTATAAAAAGCCCCAAACCCTTTATTCCCCAGATTTTAAAAAATTAAAAGGGTAAGGGCTTGTTCACACGGCTTTTTGGATCCTTTTTCCCGGGATCCGTTTTTTCGCACTTGAAAAGCGCATCCGGGAAAGGGAACCCGCAAAACGCAGAAATGGGATACTTTATTTGGTTCCGTTTTAAATCTTTTACACCTGCGTTTTAAGCATCCGTTTTTCCCGGATGGGGTTTTTTCCCACACCCAAAAAACTCTCTCTCTCTCTCCCCTCCTCTCGCTTGTTTGTGAAGTTTACAATCTATTAGGGGAAAAAGGGTGAAAAAAATAGGGTAAAAATTGCCGGGGGTTTAAAAAGTTCCCACCCTTGTTTAAATAAAAAAGGGGGTTTTACATGAAAAAAGGGATGAACCTGCCCCCCTAAACAGTACATTTTATATACAGATAATGCCTGGGGATTGCCCTAGTGTAGGGAGTGGAAAAATTTGGTTGTGAAGCATTTAGGGATCTTAGCGGGCCAGACTAGAAAAATTTTCTCGGGGCCTTTTAAAACTGGATTTTTTTGAGTGGGGCCTGATCCCCCCCGGTACCCTTTTCCAGAAAATTTGGGTTTGCCCCGCACGTGTAAATTTTGGGAGAGGGGCAGGGGAAAGGTTCGGAATTGATGGGGTGTAACCGAAAACCAGCAGCAGACCCGGAAGAGGGGGGTGGGGTGGAAACCCAGAGAGGAGGGGGGAAAAGTAGGGGGGCACGTTTTTGGAATTTTTAAATAGTGAGAATCGAGTTTATACTGTATCCTTTTAAGTGAATGGGCAACCATTTGCAGTAAACGGGACACAGGGTAGAGGCGTCAGTATAGCGGCGGGAGAGAAAGATGACCCGGGCTGCGGGAAATTCAGGACAGATTGAAGAGGAGTTTTTGGGCGCGAGGCAGCCCGAAAAAGCAAGGAGTTACAGTAGCAAGAGAAAAAAGAAAAAAGACATAAAAGATTTTGAGTTTGGTTTTTTTCAGGGGAAAAATTAAACGGATTTTTGGAAAAATTTTTCTTGAGTGCCAGGTGACAGGAGCGGGAAAGGGGATTGGAATAAAAGGGGGTGAAGGACAGATCAAATTTCTAGTAAAAAACCCCCAAAACCCAGCGGCCTTTTTCCTGGGAAAGTTTGTGGTCCACATCCCGAAAAAAATACGGGGGGGGTTTGGGTTTAAGTAAGGGCAAAAGACAAAATTCACCCTTATGGGGTTTTAAAAATTTTTTCTGGAAAGGGGACAAATGTAAAGACAGGCCCCAAACCCAGTCACGGGTGTTTTTAAAGCGGGTTTGGAGGGGATGTCAATGGGGGGGGTTTGTAAAAATTTTAAAAGTTTTAAAAGATGGTACTGGAACCCAAATCAAACTGATGGTTTGCCCAAAAGGGGGCTTTTTAAACAATAAAAAAGGGGAGAGGACCTAGAACTGATCCCGAGGAACTCCAACCCCAAGGGGAAGAGGAGAGGAATGGGAACCAAAAATGAGACACGAAGGAGCGTCAAAACGGGTTAAGTGGAAACCCAAAGGAAAGAGCGGTTCCTGGAGGCCAAGGGCACTGAGCATGCTGAGGAAAAGGTGGGTGATCCACATGTAAAATTTCCTGCAAAGATCCAAGAGAAGCAGCAAGGATTTAGTTCCCCTTGCAGGGATCATTTAAAATTTTTAAAACAAAGGGCCGTTTTTCTGTGGAGTGGGGGTGCGAAAAAACCTGATTGCAGAGGGTCAAGAAGAGAGTTAGTAGAGAATAGGGGTTTGGGCGAGGGGTAGACCAACCCGTTCCAGGAGTTTAGAATAGGGAAAGGTTAGAGACTGGTCGGTAGTAGAGCAAAAGGACGGGACCAAGAGGGCTTTTTAGTAAAGGGGTTTGAGGGGCGGTTTTTAAAGGAAATGGAAAGATCCCAGTGGAGAGAGAGAGGTTACAGATAGCAGTAAGGTGAGAGAGGACAGTTTTGGAGAAATAGACTGGACAAGGGGGGAGTGGAATGGGGTCCCTAGAAACAGGGGGTGGGGGGAGCAGACAAGAGAAGCCTGACACTTCTTTTTCTGTCGCAGGTCAAGGGGTGAAGTAGATTAGAGGGGCATGCGGGGGGGGAGGGAAATTTTTATTTACTTTGGGAAATGAATATGTTTAAACCGGATATTTTCCCAATTTTTTTCTTTTAAATTTAAATGGCCAGGTTTTTCAGCCCCAGAGGGCAGTGACGGGGCCCTGAGCTCTAGGTCCCTTTGTAGGGAGTGGAAAGGTGTCAAAGAAGGCCTTTTTTGGGTTTTTGTGTAGTGGGTTTAAAATAGGGGGGTGAAATATTTTTCCCCTTTGGGGAAATGAAGGGGAGGGGTAAAGTCCCGAGCAATTTAAATTTTTAAATGGAGAAAAATCTGCAGGAAACTTTGGACTTTCTCCCACGGGCCCCTCAGCAAAACCCGGAAAAAATCGCTGCAGATTTGGGGAGTCCTTTAGGGCGTGTGCCAAGGTGGCCCGGGCATCTGACTCTGGGGGTGCGGTGTCTGAGGTCCAAAAAAGCCCAGGGGTTGTGAGAGTTTTTATTATAAAATTTGACTGCCCGGTCAGGACATGAGAGGAGGGGGATTGGGGGGAATGAGGACTGTAGGGGTTTTTTTTGATTTCCCCCCCCCCGATATTTAAAAGGGGCGGATAATTTTGGGAAAAGTGTAAAGAGGCCCGGTTTGTAAAGAAATTTTCTGGTTATTAGTGAAATGAAAGATAAGGTTGCGGGTTTGAGAAGCACAAGGAGAATTAGTGGAAAATTAAAAAATTAAAGGGAAAGATACAGAAAAAACCCAAACAAGAGGGGTTCCCATTCTGTGGGGTTGGAGAAATCATTTAAAATGCGAGAGGGCCCAAAAAAAAGAGGTTTGTGAAAGAAACTGTGAGGCAGAAAAGGAAAACATGGGTAAACAATGGGGAAAAGTTGAAAAACACCCTTATGAAAGGGGTAAATTTTTCCCGTAAGAGGGAAATGGGGAGCCAGGCAGCAAAATGATCCCGAAAAATGGGGGGTGGCAAAGGGGGCTGTAGACAACTGTGGGCTCTGATTTGGAAAAAGGGCAAAAGAGGGCTGAGGGGGTGGACCTCAAAAGGGGGGGAAAGTGAGTGAAGGGGGAAAAGGGGAATTTACCTGGGGAGGGGCAATGTGGAAAGAAGTTTAAACCGACTCCCCCACCCGGCCTTTTTCTCAGGTCCCGGGGGTGTGGGGGGAATTTTAGGCCCGCCAAAAGGTTAGGGCAGCAAGGGAAATTTGGGGGCAGATGGGGTGGAACCATGTTTCTTGAGGGCCCCCAGGTTGAGGAATTGGAGAGAAAGAGGTTTATGAACAGCAGTGAGTTTGTATGCCCGACGGGTCGGGCATTACATAGAGCACACTTAAAAGGGGGAGAAAAAACGTACAGCGGAAAAACGAAGGGAGTTAGCCCCGGGGTTTCTATGGAAGGGAAAGAGGAGGGTGAGAAACAGTGAAGGAGGGTGGGGCCGGGGTTAAAAGGGGAGATGTCCCCCTGCAAAAAAAACCAAAAAAAGCAGGAAAAATGAAAAGAACCCGCAGATGGTTTTAGTGAAGAATATGAGGGCGTTTGTGCAGTAATATGTGAGCTGGAGGGTTTTTGGGGGGGTTGAAAAAAGGGAAAAAAGCGTGTGGGATTAGTACATAGGTAGGGAAGGAGAGAGGACTTAAATGGGTAAAATTGTCCCGAGGGTAAACAATTTTAAGATAAAGGGGGCAGAATTGGGTCAAGGTAGAAGTTTAAGGGAACAAGGTAAAATTTAAAGGGGTTTTTGCGGCGAAATAAGGCTACTTTCAAAAAGGCGAATCCCCGCTCCCCCTTTTGCTCACTTCTGGGGTTTATTTTCTTATATTTCTGAGGGTTTGTCACTTGTAAAAAGTCACTTATAAATATGGCCCCGTGAAAAAAAATGGCCCGCAGACCTCGGGCCCAACAGAAACCCAGCTCTGCCAAATTAACCCCCAAAAAAATGATGAAATGAAAATTTGAGCCAAAAGGGGATTCAGGGGTCGTTTTCCCTAAAAAAAAAAATTAAAAACTGCTCAATAATAAGCCCCTTTTAAAAAATAAATTTTTGGAAAACAAATTTATGTCATGCCCCCCATAGGGGGGAAAGTTTCCAAAGTGAAAGATCTGAAAAAGTCCCCCTTTTTATTTGAAAATATTAAATGAATTATCCCTTTCCACTTTTTTGACACCCCCTCAGTTACCTGAAAAATTTAAACCCTTATTAAAAAATCAAAATTTTTAAAATTTGGGGGCCCCCAGCTTATTTTTAGTAGATTTTTTTTTCATTCTTTTTTTTATTTTTTTTTAGGGGCTTTATCTAATTTGGGGGTTATAAAAAGCCTTATTATCTTTTTAAAAATCTTTTAAGAAAATAGTAAAGGGTTTTGAACAATTATTTGTTTACAGGCTCTTTCCCTAAAACCCTTCTTTTGCAGCAATATTGTGGATATAACAAAAAAAGTTTCCCACAAAAATTTGAAAATCCCTCTGGTCAAAAATTTACTTGTTCCCATAAAAACCGAGGCCCTTTAATTTTTCCGAGCACTATAAGAAATTAGGGGGCACTCAAATTTGGGTTGCTAGGGTCAACAAAGTAAATTTTTAGATCTTATAGTTTCATAATTGGCCCCAAATTTCCTTTAACAATAAAAAACTGTTGAAAAGCCTACCCCGGCCTTTTTTGCTTGTGTGTAATACTGTAAGTGTGTGGTCATATCTTTTCAGGAGACTGAAGTCTCCATAGACAAAGATGGTTCATGAACGTCAGTGTACTTCTGGTCTGTTGCTATGCCTTGATCTGTAAGACAATCATTTTATTTAACCCCTTGCCACCGTGATCAGTTATGGCTCTTATGTTAGAACATATAATTTCTCTTCACCACCCTCCAAGAGCTCTAAATTTTCATTTTCTGTTGATGTGGAAATTAGAGCGTCTGATTTCTGTGGCATTAGTTGTATTTTTTGATAGACCAATTTTGGGTACATAAACTTATAAACCCCTTACCACCAAAGCCAGTTTTGACCTCCTGACGATCCCCTTTTTTTTAAACTGAATGTATCTCTTTTTTTGGAATCTTTTTTATTGTTTACCTATCTATATGATTCAGAGACTGTTTTCTTCTGACACAATGGGCTGAAAACTGTCCATGTCTAATGCTCACTTTGTTGTCCATAGCAACCAATCAGAGGACCCTTTTCATTCAAAGTGCTCTGGAAAAAAAAGGGGCGCTCTGATTTGGTTTTCTCTGGGGGAAAAAAGTAGTTTTTGCCTTGACAGTTTTCATACCGTTGGCCCATTGTGTTTTAAGTTAGAAACAACTTTTGGTCCATACAATCCTTGTTTATTTGTGAAAAATATCCAAAAAATGAAAACTTTAAAAATTTTCATTTTTCAAAAATAATTTCTGCGTGTAAGACAGATAAAAAATATCACAAAAAAAAAAAGAATGAACTAAATTACTATATTTCAATTGGGTTTTTCAATTTTTTTAACGTCTCTTTTGAAATTTATAGTAAAATTTTTATTACGATTTTTTTAGACGCCATTCGGGGTTTTAGGACATCCAAAATGCTAAAACGAATAACACCCATAAAAAAAAGCCCTTTTTGGAAACCCCATCTATTAAGGGAAAAATCCAGGGTATAGTGAGTATATTATTCACGGGGTTTCACAATTTATTTTATGTTTGGCTTTTTGTTTTTTAAAAAATTGTTTTCAACCCAATTTGCAATTTTAGGTAAAAATTTTTCATTTTTATAAAAAATCCTGGAAAAAAAAGGAGTTTTAAAATTTGTTAGAATTTTTTTCCAAGATTGGGCAATACCTATATGGGGGTGTAAACGCTTTTTGGGGCCATGGCAGGGCTTTACAAGAAAGGAACCTATTTGGTTTTTGGGAAAACGAGATTTTGGTGGGTGCCATGTCACATCTGGAAAGCCCCAAAGTACAAGAACAGGTAAAACCTTCCTGAAGTCATCTATAGGTGTATTGTGCATTTTTTGGCACACAGGTGTTCCACAGTTCTTTTAGCACTGGGCCATGAAAATGGTGGGGAGGAAGGGATGCAGTTCTGCATTGTTTTTTGGGCTTCATTCTTACAGCATTCGCCATGCGGTATAAATGGCAGGATAGCGTTTCAGGGGGGGTCGGTACAATTACAAATTTAAAAACATTTTTTTAGTTTTTTTTTGTTTTTTTTACTTTTACTTTGAAAAATTTTTCAAAAAAAAATTTGTTTTTTTGCATCATAGTTGGAGCTGATTAAAGGACTTTTTTTTTTTTTTCGGGAGTTGACCATTTTTTGGTATCATTATTGATCATAAAACTTTGATCAAATACAGCAATCCGGTAGTGTTTTTTTTTTATTTTATTTTTTACAGTGGTCATCATGCAATATAAATGACATGCTAGTTTTACTAAGCAGGTCGATACAATTACAGTGACACAATTTGTATTTTTTGTTTATCTTTTACTGCTTTTACACAATAAAAAAAAAAATTATTCAAAAAGGAAAAACACGCTTTTTTTTCTCGCCATAGTCTGAGAGCCATAACTTTTTTATTTTTCTGTGTACAAAGCTGTGTATGAGCTTGCTTTGTGTGGGATGAGTTTGATTGGTGTAATTTTTGGGGGGACAAGGCTTTATCACTTTTAAATCCATTTTTTTGAAGGCAGGGGGAAGAAAATACTGTGCAGTACACGTGACGTTAGTTTTACTTTGTAGGTCGATATGATTATTGCGATACCCAATTTATGTATGTATGAATCTCTATAGTGTTTAGACTAGAGACAGGTCACCACAAACACCCAAATTTTATATATTATTATAGCTTAAACATCACTGGGAAATGGCATACAAAACAAAAATAACAATGTAACTTTACTTAGATTAAGTTTAAAATATGCTATGCGATCATAAGCGCTTAGTAAATAGTAGACATTAACATAAATAACCGCAACGAAAAAAACTTACCACGGTTACATGAAAAATAGGGTGAACAAAATTTAGGATGTGGAGAGAGTTTCTCAAACCCAACCAACCCTAACAGTATTGCCTAGTGGTACCCTAACCAAATATCCGGGGACACTGCTAAACGCCCGAAGGACGACCCCGTCCGGAACCTGGCCCTGTCTAACTCATCTCTAAATTGCCCTACAATGTTCCATAAATACGAGCATAAGTGGTAAGTGTAAAAGAAAAAACCTTACATTTATTGTAGTCCCAACATGTTTCGCCACCACCATCCAGAACTCCTCAGGGACAGTGAATGGTAGGCTAAAAAGAGTAAAAGTAAATATAAAGTCGCCTTAACCAAAATATAACTTGTGTCAAATCACACGTGGTAAAAAATAACAAACAAGGTGTAGTCTTACCTATACAAATGCGGTCTAACAGATTCCATGTGCAGAAAGGAAGCATTATGGCTCAGAGTCTTGACACAGCGCTAATGGAGGGGAGGGGGCGGCGGGGCGGGGGGCGGAAGTGTGCTGTAACTCTGAATAGCAGAACACTCAAATTAATATGAAGCAGTAGCGCTATCCACATGTGTCTAACACGCCAATACAAGCCGATTTCCCAGATAGACATAGGAAAATGCCCAGGCATCTAATCACAACGAGGACCTTGCCACGCCTGTCGCCGTGGAAACAAAAGCATGCTGCTACGTACAAAGCGCGAAATGACGCGCATTGTAAAATCCGCAATGAGAGCTTTGAATCGACACGGACATTCCGCCGCGTGTCATCTCACGCCAGACCAGGATGTACGTTCCGCGGGTGAGAAAAGAAGGGATGTTCCAGAATGCAGAACTACGTCCCAGACTAGGTACCGCCCCGTGTGTTTTTCTATGCTAAGATAACCAGGAGAGCAAGTTTGAGTTAAAATAGAGAGATAACATAGGTATGGCCAAACCATACAGTACAAGGATTTAACAAAGAGCAGTATCACAACAAACATACAAATCAAACCGAAAGAAAAAGTAGATGGGAAACGAATATCATAAATCTATTCATAAACGCTCTAATCATATAACCCCTAGCTGGACACTTGTAAATAATTTGGCTAATTTAAAATGCCCCCCTCGTATAGAAGGCTAATTTCACAGAAAACACCGATTGGAAGTTTAAGCTTGTTCATTCAGACAATACGTGTTGTTGTGTTTTTATGTGTAAATCCAAAAGCTTTCTTTGCATAGCAATAGTTTTTATCTAGTTTCCCTACGGGGGATGTGTTTTGACCAATTTATCAATGCCCAATGAATCGGAGACGTTTGGTATATGCAATTAATTCAACCAAATATGTCTGGAGATGGGGGTGTCCCATTTGTGCTTATTCTCCTAAGTTTCACCCACATACGATGGAGAAAATTCTCGAATGGTCTCTTACCAAATGTATTCTTTCCACACTCACATTTTACCACAAGATAATGCCTGTGTTTTCTGCAATTAAAGAAATGCAGAATTTTTGAAAATATTGTCCCTGTGTGTTGGGTTCAAAATTGATTTTCCCTTGTTCCTCAAAAGGCACACATCTTCACACATCCACTACATCTAAAGCAAGCCAGGGCTGCATGATCCACAGTGACTTTTCTTCAAGGGAGGGGAACAATGCTCTGGACCAGGTTATCTTGGTAACTAATACGTCCCTTCTAAATGTAGACTAGTGGTACTAGGTCCCAAACTCTTTCGCTATCTGTCAGAATCCATCAGTTAGATGTCCCAAAGTCTTTTGAATAACATCTTCTAGACTAATCATTAGGGCATTCAATCAAACGTGCCAATCACCCGGCCAGATTCTCGCCCAGATTTGAATTGTCGTCCCCTTGGAATTAATTAACTAGGACCCTCTGCCATATTTCAATGCATGGGTGGGGGGGGGGATTTTTATAATTTTCTCCCCCCCCCCCCTTTTAGGATCACATCTTCAAGGGTAATTATTTTTCCCTAAAATCGTTTTTTTTAAATCACCTGCTTGCCTCTAAATTCTGTGGTACTGGAACAGTTTAACGCCTAGCCCGCAAAAACTGTCTCCGAGGTTATTCCTCTTATGTTAGGAACTGGGTGACTGCCTCCGCCAGTGAAGTAGGAGTTAGAGGATTTGGGTTTTACGATAATGTTTAAGATGGAGATGGTGCCCTCTATTTAAAACGCCTTGTAATTCCTATATCCAAAAACGTCAGTACAATCAGGTTTTATTCCGACGTGACCTAAGTCCCAGAGTGTTCAGTTCATCTCGATCCTAAGCGTGATAGGATAAATTTCAACCTTGCCGTTCCCAGATCACAAGAACATCGTCTATGTAACAGAGTCCAAGCCAGAGCCCTATAAGGTCTGTCCCATTCTGACATGGGCTCATCAAAACTAGTAGCACTACCCACCACCGAGGTACAGATTTCGTAAGAATGGAGCGCAGGGACTGCCCATGTCAGTCGCTCCCTCCCTTGGTGGAAGAACCTACCGTTAAACAGAAAATATGTTCTCGTCAGTACAATTTCGAGTATCTAAGAACAAATACACTTTGTTGATCGAATTGTGTCCCTCGAGTGTACAAAAAATGTTCACAGACTGTATCCCAAATCATGCGGAGAAAACTGGTGTATAATGCCTCCACTCTATTGTCTGGCAAACCAGCTGTAGGGAACATGAATCCCATCCAACTTTCTTACAAGTCCATGTGTCTTTCGTGTAGAAAGAGAGAGATTCCACAAAAAGGAGCTAAGATACATCCCAAAAGACTCCACCATTTTGGTGATGGAGTACCAATTCCCGATACGCGATAAGGCGAACCTTTTAGCGCATTTAGTCCCATTATGTATTTTTGTAAGCTGTAAAACGTATGTGTTCTAGGAGAATATGAGGAATAGGAACACAAATAACATTCACTCGTAGATAAGCTTCTTCAGATTTTGCCACAGGTAAAGATGTTTAGAAGTCAGTTTTTAAGATATTAGTTGGGTCATTGGTAGAATAACACGGTAACAAGATTTATCATCCAAATAGTCCATATTGCACATTTCCAGATATTTTTTGATGGTCAAGAGGAAGGATATTGCCGCCCTTAATCAGAGGTTTACTTTAGATCATGATCCTGCTCCAATTTCTTCCGTATCGCCCTCTACTCTCGTAGCGCTAAAATTGATAGGGAATCTCCTAGATCAAGTCTCTCCAAAATCTTTGACGACCTGAGAGATGAAGATATCGACGCAGAAACCCTCTCCCTGAAGGTGGCATTTTTGTATTTCTAGGTTTAATTCTGTAAAGGACCTGAGACCTGTTTTACTGTTCCCTCGAAATCTCGTATAGGTAGTTCACACCCTCCTAATAAATCTTCACTATTGCCCAGTATCCAAAACATTCCTTTCTGTTTTGCAAACAGTGATACATAATGCCTTTCAATTTCGGCAAGAAGATTAATATCCTGACCCACCTGAACAATTTAAATTTTGGTGGTTGGGACAGAATGATAGGCCCAAACTGAGGACATTCATTTTCGTCTTTGGTTAGTAGAATGAGATGATAATTTGATAATTAGATTTGACTTTAGATGTATCTTAAGAGGATCAAAGCTGTCAAAATTAATTAAGCCAAGGGTTTTAAAAAGAAAAATGGAAGCAAAAAGAGATTTATTTAATTTCTAATGCCTATTGGAAAATTTATGCAATTACTTTTAGAGAGAGGCAGTACACTTAAATTTAGAGACATTAAAATCAGAAGGTTAAAGATCTTGCGAAACAGTGAGGGAATTTCTGAACAACACCCAGATTACACCTACATAAGAACAAACAGCTACATAACTCTTTGGAAATATCAATACATCAACGTAAAGAGCAAAGAAAAAAACAATTTATTAGAGACTCTCAGACTCCGAGAACTAGACAATGTAGGCATACATGTAGTTGGATAACAAAGAAAATAAATGATCAAAGGTGACGGTTTCATCTACAAACGAAGTCCAGACTCTGAACATGACCCCCAAAGGAGAAAAACCGGAGTCAAAAGGGGTTTTGGCACTAAAAGAGGGGGGGGGGAGGGACCCAAAAGAGGTGGATCAAGGCCCTTTTTTGTGTGGGGGAATCACCTTACGAATTGAAGATCGGACACCAAGGTCGTTGGTCCTCTTAAAGAAAATCTAAACTCAAATCTAATTACAAAAACATCTATCTACTAACAAAGCGAAAGAATTCCTCAGTTTGGACATCTTTTCCCAAACCCCAAATTTAATTTTGTTCAGGTGGGTCAAGGTAAAAATCTCTTTGGCCGAAAACTGAAAGGCAAAAGTACACTGTTTGAAAAACAAAAAGGAATGTATAACTGGTTTTAGTAAAGATTTATTAGGGGTTGTGAAACTCCTAACGATTTTTCAGAGGACCAGAAACACTCAGGGCCCCTTTACAGAAAAAAACCTGAAATACAAAAATGCCACCACAGGAGGGGTTTCCTGCGTCGATATTTTACCTCAGGTGCAAAGATTTGGAGAGACTTGATGGAGTTTCCCCCTACCAATTTCGCGATACGAATAGGGCGTACGGAAATTGGAGCAGGTCTGTCTAATAGTCAAACCCTCTGATAAGGGCGCAATACATCCTCCTTGCCCATCTATCTGGAAATGTCAATAGACTTTTGGAGATAAATCTTTTTTCCGTATTCTACCAAAGACCCAACAAATATTTTTAAAAAACTGAATTCTAAACATTTTAACTGAGGCAAAATCTAAAAAGCTTTTCGATGAATGAATTTGAGTTCCTATTCCCAAAATTTCCCCTAGAACCCCCCCCTAGCACAGCTTACCAAAAATACATAAAGGAACTAACCGCTAAAAGGTCGCCCTATCTATCGGGAATTGACTCCCCACCCAAAATTGGGGATCTATTTGGATCGTTCTTAGTCCTTTTTGGAATCTCCCTTCCTTCACAAAAGACCAACGGACTTTTAAGAAAGTTGGATGGGATACGGGTCCCCCCTACAACGGTTTGCCAAGATAGCGGGGAGGCATTATACACCAAAATTTCCCAGATTTGGGCAAACAGTCTTGAAACATTTTTTGTACACTCGGGGACACAATTCAATCAACACAGTGTTTTTGTTCTAGACTACCCGAATTTGTACTGACGAGAAATTATTTTCGTTTTAAGTAGGTTCTTCCCCCAGCTGAGGGGGACTGCCGGGGCATCCCTGCCTCCATCTTACGCAAATCGTACCTCGGGCGGGTGGGAGAGCCTTATTTTTTGATGGCCCCATGTCAAAGGACAGACCATATGGGGGCTCTGGACTCGTTACATAACGATTTTTTGTGTTTGGGGAACGCCCAAGAAACTTTTCCCTATCATTATGGATCGATTGCCCCAGAAACTCTGGGACTTAGGTTCACACGGAAATAAAACCCGATTTCTGATTTTTGGATGTCGGAAAATTACAAGGATAATAGGGGCACCATCTCACCTACAATTTTTGTAAACCCACATCCCTAACTCCCTACTTCACGGGAGAGCATCACCCCGTTCCCCTAAAAAGAGGAATACCCGGGGCCCATTTTTGCGGCTACGCCTAAAATGTTCCAGTACCACAGAATTTAAAGGCACCGGGGAATTTAAAAAAACAATTTGGGGAAAAAAAAATTACCCGAAGATGTGATCCAAAAGGTTTTCACCTTTTTAATAAAGTTAGAAAGTTCCAAAAGAAAATTGGGACATCCTAACTATGGATCCTGACATCACAAAAAGGTTGGACCCGTACCCACTATTAATTTAGAAGGGACGAGCTACAAGATACCCGGGCCCAAGGCCTCAAAAAACCCCTCCTTAAAGAAAAAACCGGGCGAAGGGAGCCCCGGGCTGCTTTAGATGTAGTGGATTTTTAAATTTGGGGCCTTTGTGGAACAGGAAAAAAATGTAGAACCAACAACAGGAAAATATTTTAAAATTTTCTGATTTCTTAAATTTGCAGAACCCAAGGCTTTCATCGTGCTAAATGTGAGTGTGGAAAAGAAAAACTTTGGGAAGCCATTCAAAATTTCGCCTCGTGTGGGTGAACACTTAGGAGACATAAGGCACAAAAGGGACACCCCCATCTCCAACAATTTGGTCTGAACATAATGGATATACCAATGTTCAGATTCATGGGCTTTGCATGGCCCAAATCACACCCCCGTAAGGGAAACCCTAGATAAACTATTGCTATGAAAAAGAAAGCTTTTGGATTTCACACAAAAACACAACAACCAGTTGGTTAATAAACAACTTAACTTCCAATGTTTCTGGAAATCTAGCCTTATCAGGGGGGGCATTTTAAAGAAACCCCAAAAATACAAGTGCCCAGAAGGGGTTAATTGATACGAGGTTATAAAAAGTTTTTATGATATTCTTTTCCATCTCCTTTTCTTCTTTTGATTGTTGTATTTTTTTGATACCTCCTTTTAAAAATCATTACTTGGGGTTTCTGGCCTACCTATGTTATCTCTCTATTCTCAACTGCTCTCCCTCACGTATCTTAGCTAGACAACACAGCGGGGGGGGTACCTTATTTGGGGGACGTAGTTCTCTTCTGAAAACATCCCCTTCTTTCTCTCACCCGGAAGAACATCCTCTGGCAGTGAGATGCACCGGGGTTCCGGGATTCAACCCTTTTGCTGATACAATGCGGTCACTTCCGCTTTGTTTACACATCTTTTGTTCCCACGGCGACAGGGGGCCCCGGGCCTCTTTTGTGAAATGCCGGCACTTCCTGTCAATCTGAAAACGGCTTGTATTGGCCCGTTTAGACACATGTGATGCCTCTGCTATAAAAATATAGCTAGTTTTGCTATTCAGTACACAGCACACCATGTGTGTCAAGACACTAGGAGCAAATGCTCCTTTGCACATAAATCTTAGACCACAATTTGTTAGGTAAGACTCCCACCTTGTTGTTTTTTTTAAACACGAGATTGCAAAAGTTTTTTTGGTTATGAGCACTTATTATTTACTTTAATCTTTTTAGCCTACCAATCACGCCCCTGAGGAGGTTGGGTGGGCGCCGAAAATGTTGGGACTACAATAAAAGAAGGTTTTTTTCTTCACTTACCCTATGCTCGATTTATGAAATTTAGGGCAATTTGGGGTTGAATTAACCAGGGCCGGGTTTCCCGGGACAGCGTCGTCCTTATCGGGACTTTACTTTCCCCCGGATTTTAAGGTTGGGGTTTTTTACTGTTGGACGGCGCCCGCCTCCTCCTGCGGGCGCCGGTGAAGCTCTCCCCCCGGCCCCGGGGACGAGTCCGCCGCGCACAGGTGCGGGGGCGGGCGCACTCGCCCCCCGGGGCCGCGCCATACTTACCCGGCCCCCGCGCTCCTGTGCCCCTGCAGCCTCCTGCTGTCCGGCGCGCGCGCCCTGTGTGCGCCGGCTCTGTGAGTTAAAAAGGGGCAGGCCGTAATTGGGTAATTGCCGGCACCCCTCTATTTCACCTGGGCGCTTCCGCCCGCCCCCTGCCGGATCTTTAGTCCCTTTGCCCATGGGAAAAAGGGTTCCCCCTATTGTTTTCCCCCTGATCACCGTGTACCTTCCTCGTTTTCCGTCCTTGACCACGAATCTCTGCCGCCTGCCCTGACCCCCTGCCTGTCCACGACCCGAACCAAAGTGCCTGCCCTCCCTTTCTGCCTGGACCCCGACTACAACCCTGCCTGAGATTTTGCACCACCCCTATCTTACGCCAGCAAAAAGCCCCTTCAGGGGTAACGACCTGGTAACCCCCGCCCGAAACCCATCCCGCTTTGGGCGGGCTCTGGTAAAAAACCGGACCTACCAATTCCTTTCCCTGGCGTGGCTTACCCCATGCTTGTGGTGGTCCAGTGGATCCACTTCCCGCGCCCGGAACCGTAACAGTAAGACCCGGCCATGGACCCGCCAAGGTACCGCTGCCCATGGGGCGGTCCTCTCTCGCGGGGTGCCCCCAATCTCGCAACGGGCCCCACGGGTCAACGCTGGACAGTTAAACCGCCATGGTGCAGCAGCTGTCACCACCGCCCAGAAACCCCCTCCACCCTCCTGTGGCCGCTCCCGCTCCGGCGTTTCCACTGGCCCTTTGGGGGACCCAAGCTCCGTTTGTCGCGCCCTGAAAAAATTTGACGGTGATTCCCAAGCTCTGCGGGGGTTTTCCCCCCCCATGACCATGCACATTGAGTTTAAGGGGGCCAATTCCTGTCTGAACGTTCTAAGGGGGCGTTTGTGGTCAGCCTTTGTCCCGGGAGGCCCTGGCCTGGGCTACACCTCTTTTGGGGGAGGAGCGATCCTGTGACTGCGGATATGCTGCCTTCCCCCGCTGAATTCCGCAGTGGGCTTTAGGAGCCCGTCCAAGAGCGGCCCTTGAACCAAAAGCCAGGGGAAACTTCATCGGAGATCCAGTCAGTTTTGACCCGGCATCAAGTTTTTCCTGGAATGATGCCCCCCTGCG
Source organism: Phyllomedusa bahiana (assembly GCA_025379985.1). NCBI lineage: Eukaryota > Metazoa > Chordata > Amphibia > Anura > Hylidae > Phyllomedusa > Phyllomedusa bahiana. The sequence goes on from JAODAL010011789.1 coordinate 68,160, forward strand.
CGCCACCTTTCAAAGGCCTTTTCCGCATATTAAGGACGCCCCCTTCCGCAAGAGATTTGCCATCCTTTTAAGCGAATTAATCCACCTGGGGACTCCATTTTTTGTCGCTTCGCAGAGAACAAGAAAAAGCTCCGCCAAGATCGCGACCCGGCACAACCCCGCCTCTGCCATCCTGGCTCCGGTGTTCCAAGGGCCTCCATGCCGCTTTTTCCCCTACCATCTGGGGAGGAACCCTCAGGTGGTCAAGCCACATTTCTGAGCAGGAATTATCCCGTCGGCGCTCACAACTATGTCTGTACGTGCCAGTCCGGATATTTTCGAGGGGCTGTCCGCTTCGCCCCCAACGTCCGGAAACACCCGCACCCAGGCTATGTTGGGAGGCAAACCCCAGGTTTAAACTCTTCCTCCCCGCCTGACTGTGCCGGTGGGGATAGGACGACTCGGGTCTTGTATTCCAGGCTCCTGCGTTTCCCGGACCCGGTTCCCCCCGGGAAAAATTTATCCACGCCGCCCTTGTATCCCTTCCACTTCCTGTGGTTGTCTGGGAACCGTGGTGATATTCTCATCACAGGGAGCGCTGGAGACGCCACCCGGTCGGACCAAGCGGGACCCCCCACGTGGGCGCCCCCATAAAGGGGGAAGATCTCCCCCTAACTGTCTCGGTCTTCCCCGCACCTGTTGGGGCTCCCGGGCTGCGTGCCATGCCCCTACCTTAATTGGATGACAGCGGGGCGTCGCTGGGGGCCTGACTGCTGGAACTCTTGTCTGGGGGCACCTCGCCGGTGCGCCCCGTTCCCCTTCCCCAAATGTCCCCAGGCCTCTGCCAGGTTTGCCTAGGAATACCGGGGGTTTGCGGAGCTTCTCGGAGAACGGCCGAAAGCCTTTCCCCCTCATCGCCCCTAGACTGCCCTATCGATCTATGCCGGGGGCCAGTCCTCCTAGGGGGGGGTTTACCCACTGGGTTGGAGGAGACCCAGGGCCCTGTCGACCACATTTTGGGCAATCTGCAGAAGGGGTTTATAAAGCAAATCCTCCTCCCGGCGGGGGCAGGATCTTTCTTCGTCAGAAAAATGGCTCTTTTTACGGCCCCGGGATGACTATCGGGGCCTTAACAAAATCAGGTGAAAAACCGCTAAACCCCTTTCCGGGTGATCACGGAACTGTTTGACCGGCTTCGCGGGGCAAAAATTTTCTCCAAGTTTGACCGCGAGGGGGCCCGAGGGGGCCAACCTCACCGCTTTGAGGGGGGATGGTGGAAGACGTTTTTAAAACCCCGGGATGGACACTTTGAATATCTCGTTGCCCCCTTTGTCTGTGCAAGCCCCACGTCTTCCCAAAAATTTTTTGAACATATCTTCCGGATCTCCCTTTACACGTGTGTCGTGGTCACCTAGAGACATTTTGGTGTTCTCTGCCGATGTGGGACTCATCGCTCTCATGTCCGCCCGGTTTGGGGCGGCTACGGGGCCCCCCCTCTACCTAAATTAAGAAATGTCTCTTTCCCCCAACCCGCCTCCCGTCCTTGGTTTCGTCACTCGGACCCCGGGTTCAGATGGTCCTGCCAATTGTCGGGTGTCTTTCGTGGCCCCGGGCCGGTGGGGCCCACGAGCATACAACGCTTCCGGGGTTTTCGAATTACTATCGTCAGTTTTCCTGCATTTTTCACCTTGGGGCACCCTTTTTGCACTTACCCAAAAAGAATCCAACCCTAGGCTTGGCCGCCAGAGGCGAAAAGGCTTTTTCTCAACTTAAGGCAGCCTTCGCCTCTGGCCCCCTCCTGACCAGGCCTGATTCCGAAAGCCATTTTTTCGGGGTGGATGTCTCCTCGGTCGGGCTGGCGCAATTCTGATCGAAGGGGCCTAAAGGCAAAATGCACCTGGTTTCTTCCCAAGACTTTCTCCCCCCGCGGAGAGAAATTACACCCTCGGGGACCGGAGTTGCTGGGTTCGACTACCTAGAAGAGTGGCTTATCTTTGGAAGGGGCACGTACCCCATCACCTTTACTCCGACCTAAAAAAATTTTTAATACCTCCAACGGGGCCAACGCCTCAACCCACGTCAAGCCAGTGGGCCCCCGTTCTTCTCTGCTTCAATTTCCGATAAATTTTTGGCCCGCAAAAGAAAAGTCAGGGGCCCTGGCCTCCATTTCCCCCCGTGTGTTTGGGGGAGAGGGGACGCCCCAGCATATAATTTCCCCTAACCCCGATCTCGGTGGGTCCGTAAATTTTCGAAAAGGGTTTCCCCCAGGGAAGATTAGTCCTCCTGCGCTCCCAGAGAATTTTGAAAGGGGAAATGTTTTTGCTTTTGGGTGGTCCCCCGAGCATGCAAATCCTTTTCCTAATTCTTTTTTACTGGGGCCAAGCTTTTTTGGGACATCAAGGATTTCGTGAAGTCCTCGTTACTTTTTCTCGTAACAAGACCCTCTGACAAACCCCCGGGTTTGCACCAGCCTCTGCCCCTCCCCGGGCCCCCTTTACCAGTGGCAATGGATTTCGTCAGGATCTTTTCCCCCCTTCGGGGAAAACGGTCATCTGGGTGGGCGGGACCGTTTTTCGAAGAGGCCACTTTATCCCGTTTCAGGGGTGCCCTCTGCCCCCCCTTGGCCCGAAGTTTTTTCCCACATCTTCCCCCCACCGGGGTTCCACACACATTGTCCGGGTCGGGGGGTCAATTTGTGTCGAGGGTTCTGGGGGGCCCTCTGCTCTCCGTTTCAGGTGAACCTCGATTTTTCTTGCCACCACCCGCAGACGAACGGCCAAAGGGGAGGTCAATCGGTCCTGGGGGGGTATTTATGCATTTTGTCTCGGTCGACAGGAACTGGCCAGCTTATTTTTGGGCGGAGTTTTCCCATAACTCCTGGAGTCGGGAATCCATGGAAACCTCGCCTTTTTCACGTCATGGGCCAGCATCCCCCCCCCTCCATTTTCCATTGTCTCCACCAAACGAAGTGCCGGCAGCGGGTTTCTTTTGCCCCAAAATATTTTGGGCCCATTTGGAAACAACGCGCCCTCTCTGCACATGCATCCGCAGCATAAGGGAAAGGACAAAAAGAAACCCTCCCCCGTGTTTTCGGGGCCCGGGGACAAGGTCTGGGTATTGGCCAATTACCGGCTGAAGATCCCCTCGTACAAATTGGGGCCCCCGTACAATAGGGGCCATTTGAAGTACTCGCCCGCATCAATCCGGCGCCTCAAACTCCCGGTCCCCCGAACAATGCTATTCCCAACTCCTTTCCCTGTTCCTTGTTGAACCTGGGTCCTAACCGTTTTTTTCCAGAGGATAAAAACCCCATCTTTTAAGGGGCCGCCAACTCTTCACTGTAAATGGATCCTAACATAAGACCAACAGGGAAGGGGGGGTATTTTCCCGTTTGACTGAAGAGTTTGGTCCTGGGAGAGATGTGGAGCCGGGGGACAACCTTGGGCCGTGAGTTGCTGCAGAATTCCTCCAGGCCCGGAAGAAGGGGAGGGCTGTCCGGCGCGCGTACCTTTATTAAGCGCCCGGCGCGGGCCAGTTGGAATTTTTAAAGGGGAGTGCGCCGGTAAATTTGGGGAATTGCCGGGCATGCCTCTATTTCACCTGGGCGCTTCCGCCCCCTCCCTGCCGATCTTTAGTGCCTTCCTTCGAAAAGCTTTCCCTATTTTCCCCTCCGATCACCGTGTACCGTACCTCCTTTCCCTCTCTTGACCACGAAACTCTGCCCCTGCCTGACCGCCCGCCCTGTCCAACCCGAACCCTAGCGCCTGCCCTACCCTTTTGCCTGACCCCGACACGACCTGCCCCGATGAATTTTTCACCCGCTATACTTCGGCTGCCCCCCAACAAGTCACGGCAGGGTAACGACCTGGGAGACTCCCCCCCGCAGCAAAGTCCAACCCGCTTTGCGGCGGGCTCTGGTGAAAACCGGGGGCCACTCAGATTTCCTTCCCGGGGTTGGGTTACACCATCGCTTTTTGGGGGGTCCATTTGGGTCCACTTCCGCGTCCGGAACCTAAGAGGTACCACAAAGGGTATTGTAGGGTTGGTAGGGTGAAATTCCCCCCCCATCCAAAATTTGGCACCCCATTTTTCCTGTAACCTTGGTAAGTTTTTTTTCGTTGCGGCTTTTTATTCTAATTCTACATTTTTCTAACGCTTTTGAGCACAGGGATATTTTAACTTTCTAAATAAAAGTTACTTTTTAATTTTGTTTAGTATGCCCTTCCACAGTGATTTAATATATAATATATAAATTTTGGGTGTTTGTGGTGACCTGTCTCTAGTCTAAACACTATAGAGATTCATACATACATACAAATCTGTTGGTTATGGCCGGTTTTCTAAAGACAGGTTTGGACACTAACCAATGGTCAAACGAAGCCAAGGAGATTTTTTCGGATAAAGAATTTACACAGAAAAAATATTCACCCTCCTTTAATCTAGCCTTTAAATAATTACAAAAAAACATACCGTGAGCAAATATCCACTTGGTGGGAAGTGGAAAGCTTACAAAATTATATAAAAAATCAGATTGTACCTAGAGGACTTCGCATCTCCCTCACTCCTGGTGCCAAAATTAGAAGCCAAGGGTTTGTAAAAAAAATGGGAACAAAAAGCCACTAATGCCTCGTTGGAATTTATGCAATTACTTTTAGAGGAGGAACAACTTAATTTAGAGACATTAAATCAGAAGGTTAAAGAACAACTTGAAACAGTGAGGGAATTTGAACAACACCCAGATTACACTACAAAAGAACAACAGCTACATAACTCGTTGGAGAGATATCAATATCACATAAAGGAAAGAAAACATAAACAATTTATTAGAGATCTCTATTAAATAGTAAGCTCAGTCCATTCTCAATATGCGGCCGTCTAAACTTTCCAGATGTAAATATACTTTCTACAAGTACATATCCTTGCAGTGTAATGAGCTGCAAACTGTTCTTATCTACTGACCAAAGACAAGAATTTTATCCCACACTCAAGGCTATACACTCCCGAGAACATTTATAAGCTGTACATCAAGTTTTGTATACCTATACCTTAATTATTCCATTAGAAGTCTCTATGTTAAAGAGACCGGACAGAACCAAAAAACAAATGCCGCACAATCAAAAACTACACATTCTCCGGTGGCTCAAACATTCTTGCAATACAAAACACAAGAACAAATTTACAAACATTTACCAAGCACTAGGAAAATTACAGCTTAAAGACTAGCTATTATCATCTATAGTCCTTAAAGTGATACTGTCAATATGGATTCCGGATGGTCAATAAATCTATTAGCACTACAGTACTGTATATGCTGAGAGGAGAAAGGGCTCCATCACCCTCGGACCCCACCGTGACAGGAAGGTTGCAGAAGGTGAGCCCCAAAGTTGCACTACAACACCCGGCAACATCATTATCACCACTCACAGGGTATGACAATATTATCTAATAAATTACATTTTTTTTCAAATATTTCCTGAAGATTAATGTGGCTATTTACAGCTTCTGCAGGGTACGGTGGTATTGTAGTCAAGTAGTTAAGATATCTGTTGAGGATAAAGTGATGGCTTATACCCTAGCAATATGCCATAACTTAATAAGATAGCAATGTCCTTTTAAGTAAAACATGTAAAGTGCAAATGTCGAATGTATTGAGGAAGTCCTGCAAAAAACAGAAATGCCCTAAAGAGCTTTTTCGTTACTACAACCCTTGTGCATGTGACTCCAGTGGTCCAAGCTTAGAAAACCCCTCTATAAGTCATAATTTAGAGCAACAGCACTCATTGTGGCAGACTCAAGGTATGTTTTACAATAAAAGTTAATGGCTACCATGTAATATTTTTACAGTTACTTTAAACATAAGTGTTGATTGAAGTATTAGGTAAGACAACTATAGAGCAATGCTGTTGCTGGATGTAATCTTTGCTTAAAATAAAGTTTTTTTTATCTTTTTAGGTTGGACTGTACACAACGTCCACTGAAAAACAGAAATCACACTGCATACTTTTATATAGAACGATTCGTTCAAATTAAAGCTAAGATTAATGAACTATCAGAACCTTGTAAATTAAACCCATACATTTTATCAACTCTTGTTATATGAGGTATTTGCCGATTGCCTTTTCTGTTCACTTTTTTAATTGCACCTTTACTCTTTATTAATATTGTGGCCTTTCATACTTTATTAAATATTTAACACTGATTTTAGTATAAGACAGATGGGGAAATATATAAAGCATACATGCCAACTTTTGAAAAGTGGGAAATCTGAAGATGCAGCACTACACGCGTCTCACCAAGAATTTGTATTGCCCCGCCCTCTTGTTGGTTATCCATTCCCCCTCCTAAAAAGCCACACCTACTCCACCTAACTGTGTAACGAAGAAAGCTAAATTAGGGTTTTGGCGTCACCCAGCTTCCTAGACTGTTGGATAGCCTATTCAGCATCCAGGAGATCTGGGAGATACCTCCAAACTGTACCTGCACCTAAACCATTACATTAAAATCAATATTTCTATCATACAGTGATTATACAGTGGTATGTACTAGTGTACACAGGCTCTGCACACATTTAAGTGACTACAGTGCACTAACATGTAGGGACTCACCAGAGACATCTCCTGTGATTGGAGTTGTTATCTATCCCTTCTCTTCTCCATCCTGTCCAGATGACTTCTTCCAACCACAACTCATCCCTGCAAAATTTTCCACATAGACTTCTTAGAATTCTATTTTTTAGCACTTCCCTACCTGTATCCACCTCTGTACAAACTCGACATGGGGTGATAGGTGGGGAAATTATGGGGTGATAGGTGGAGTGATAGGTGGAGATGACAGGACTATGGGGTAATAGGTGGGAAGGTTATGGGGTGATAGGTGGGGAGGTTATGGGGTGATAGTTACAGGTTGGAAGGTTATGGGGTGATAGGTGGAGTGATAGGTGGAGGTAAGAGGACTATGGGGTAATAAGTGGGAAGGTTATGTGGTGATAGGTGGGGAGGTTATGGGGTAATAGGTACAGGTTGGAAGGTTATGGGGTGATAAGTGGAGTGATAGGTGGAGGTAAGAGGACTATGGGGTAATAGGTGAGAAGGTTATGGGGTAATAGGTGGAGAGGAGAGGACTATGGGGTATTAGGTGGAGAGGTTATGGGGTGATGGGGGGTTGTATTTTGTATTAGCCCTAGGTTGCATAACACAATGGTGGGAGTAGTGGGAGAGCGGAGTACAGAGCACAGCTTACAATCTCTTTGGGGGAGCATAGGACCAACCACCGGGAGATTGTGTTACGGCTGTGTCTGTATTCCCCAGAATCAATCAGAATCAAGATAAGCCACAGGCATGACCTTCAGGGGATGCAGGAGATGGAGTTTAGTACTGTAATTTTTTTTAATGTTCTTATATTTCTACAGGTTTCACCTTTGGACTATGTCCCCTTACACACAGCCATCCCTGCACTCACCTGTCCTGCCAGCATCCTGGTTTCTCACTCTGCTCGAGAGAGAGGGGGCGGATCTGCGTGGGTCCTGCTAAGCTCCGCACCCTTTCCCAGTAGTGCTCTCCAGGGCTTCCTCTGAAGCTATGAGAGCATACCCAGCGGCGGTGGAGGACACTGGCTTCAGGGCAGCGTCAAGAGATGCTACCCTGATGCCGTTTATTGAAAGAACCTCCAGCAGGAGGTTCAGCAACCCAAGCGGGGGGCAGGACATGGCACCCATTAGCGGGACTGACCCGCCCAACCCGCGAGGGTTGGCAAGTATGATAAAAAGCTGAATCTATTAAAGCAAACATTTAAAAATGTATAACTACAACATATGAGGACTGCAGATTTGTAAAAGTTAAAAATGGCTGAAATAGAAATGTACATCCAGCACAATAAATGTCATAAAATGAGATTAATATAAATATGTAGTTAGATAGGTAAGTGCTAGGAGGGCACTAACAACCTATTCTGTTTTGCACCTATATACTAAGCTTGCAGGAAAAGGAAAGCCTTGGTACACTTCTGCTTTTACAATCCCAACTCCCAAAAAGTTGGGATGATGTGTAAAATGTAAAGAAAAGTTGTGTGACCACATTTTATTCCCAACAGAACATAGAACATAATATGAGAAAGTTAAACATCTATCCATTTCATTTGAAAAATTAACTCATTTAGAAAATGATTAGAGCAATACATCTTTAAAAGGTTGGGGCAGGGTCATATCTACCATTGTGTAGTATCCCCTGTTCATTTTACAATAGTCTGTAAATGTCTTGGAAGTGAGATTTATTGTTAATGTTTCGGGAGAGATACATTGTCCCATTCTTGACAGCTGTTGAATTCTAGCTGCTCAACAGTTCTGGATTGTCTGTACTAGATTTTTTGTTTCATAATGCACTAAGGGCGACATGTCGCAACACGCCAACGTTGGTTATTTGGCGTATGTGTCTCCTGATTTTGTAGTGTACTCTAAGTGTAAGGGGGTTGTCAGCGCATTGTACGCCATCTTTTGTGTGGCTGTATGCGTCTTTTTTTGCCGTATGTTTGCGCCACATGCGTATGGGGCTTACGCTGTCGGTTGTTTTCTACGTGTGATTTTAGGCGCGTCATGGCATTTTGTTGTGGGTGTGAGTGTGCGCCTTTTGTGCCGGCGGCTGGCATCAGATTTGCATTGTCCGAACTTTTGTCATTCGTGGAAGACAAAAGTTCAGCCCATTGATGTGTGCAAAAATGTGAGCGCATAACCTGGCACTTTGCAAATGCGCCCCCTTTTTATTTATTGCTCCGGGGTTCATTGCAGAACGTCGTCCTGTACTTATTTCTGGGTGCTGGTTGAAGTTGTAGATCTTGCACTCTGATGTTGAATGTTGCTTCCAACTCTGCTCAAATGCCAAATGCGCCTAATTTACAAATGCGCCCCAAAAGCAAATACGAATGTCAGAAAGGGTGCATAAGCCATACATGCGCTGCGAAGACAACATGCGCTCCAAAACAAACCTATGCGCCGTTAACAAATGCGTAGAACTGTCGAATGCGAAGTATACAAGCTGGAACGCCCAAACAGGCACAGCAAACAACACACTCGCCGAAAAAGGCGCGACGCTTAAAACATTTCGACAGACGCAAATACAACCACTTGCGCACAAGCGCAGCACATATTAGGAAATACATTTCGAGTGTACGATACTTTATGCCGCATTCAAACTGGCGTACGGGCGCCACTCTTGGGGCATGTCACCCTAAGTGTTTTCCATTGGTGAAAGGTGTGGACTACAGGCAGGCCAATTGTATACCTGAACTCTTCTTCTGTGAAGCCATGCTGTTGTGATGGATGCAGTATTTGATTAAGCATTGTTTTGCTAAATTATGCAAGACATTCCACAAAAGAGGTGTTGTCTTGATTAGTGTTGAGCGATTACGTTGGCCATCGACATCGGTCGATGGTCAATAGTCGGCCATCATCGACAAGATAGTCCATAGTCGATAGTAGATTATGATCGATGACCATTAAAGTCTATGGGAGAGCAACAACACCTTCATTCTTATACCCAAACAGGGCTGGAGAAGCTGGAATTAACATCCACAACAGTCAAATGGATACGTGCTACATCTCAGGCAACACACTTAGGTTATAAAAGCCACAGAAAAAAATCACAAACCATTCACTATCCCTGTCTTGCACCACAGCATGAGCCTTAAACCTGCATGACCCACAAATTAAGAAGTGCCAAAGGCAGTATGATTTGAACCATCATTGTACTTGAACTGGACATTGAATATTCCTGTCCTGGAACGCAGCATGAGCCCCAAACCTGCATGACCCCCAGATTTAAAAAGTGCCGGAAAAAGGAGTCTTTCAACCCCCAGTTTATTTGAACTGGACATTAACTATATCTGTCCTTACCGCAGTATGACCATTAAACCTGTCTGACCCACAATTAAAAAGTGCTGGGAAAAGGAGTCTTTCAACCACCAAATTTTTGTTTCACTGGACATTGACTAAACCTGTCCTGGGGCCCCAGCATGAGCCCCAAACCTGCATGACCCCAGATTAAAAAGTGCCAGGGAAAAAGGAGTCTTTAATTTCACCATTTTAATTTCACTGGGCATATTCGTCCTAGTCCTGGGTAGCGCTTGCCCCCCATAAAGAGTGCGGACCAAATTTAGCTTCACTTGGAAATACTGTGGTTTAACGCTTCTGTTCCACCCAGGTGCCCTTTTTCTGGGATTTTTTTTTCTCATTTACTCAACTTGGAAGAAATTTCCTGTACTTTTGTTCCTGTCCGGCCCCATCTCCATGTCCTCTGAAAACCTACTCGGGTCAATTTTTTCCTTACCTCCCTTGTACAATTCAGAGGAAATTTTTTTACCAGCATTTGTACTGCAAGTTTTTTTTAGTAGTTTAATTCTAAAAACACTTTTTAAAAATGGGATGGAATCCCACCATGGGTCTTTGTTTCTCTTTTTTTAAATTTATTAAATGGGGTTTGTCTCAAAAAGGGGATTGATAGCTATTTAAAGACCCAAAAAACAATCTTTTGCAATATTGTCCATTAAAAAAGGTCCTACCATTCCTTTTCTGACAGCACCATCACCCTTGAGCCACTCTTGACAATTGTGAAAAAACAAATGTCGTTAGAAACAACTTTTTTTTTTAAAATAGGACCTTTGTATAGTTGCATTTCAAAGCAAAATCCCCCAAAAAATTCAAAGAAACCCCTTGAGCCACTTTTGACAATTGTGAAGAACAAATGTCTGTAAAACAAAAATTTTTTTTTAAATAGACCTTAGTATAGCTGCATTTCAAAGCAAAATCCCCCCAAAAAATTCAAAGATGCCCTGCCCCATTTGGGGACAATTGTGAAGAACAAATGTCTTTTTAAAAAAAACATTTTTTTTATAATAGGACCTGTATAAGCTGCATTTCAAAGCAAAATGCACCCAAAAATTTCAAAGCATGACCCTTGAGCCATTTTGGACAATTGTAAAGAACAATTCTGTTAGAACAACTTTTTTTTTAAAAAGGGACCTGTAGTATTGCTGCTTTTCAAAGCACAAAAACCCAAAAAATTAAAAAAATTACTTCTCAGCCACTGTTAAAAATTGGGGAGAAATTGCCACTTAGAACCACATTTCTTTTTCCAAAAGGCCCATGATTATTGCTGTATCCCCACACAACATGACCCCAAAAAATTTTAAAAAAATATGACTTCTCAGCCACTATTAAAATTGTGAGGGAAAAAGCCACTTAAAACCAAAAATTTTTTTCCAAAAGGACCATAATTTTAGCTGTATCTCACAGCAACATGACCTCAAAACCATACAATGCAAAACTTCTAAAGATAAAGTGATAAAAAGGGAAAACGGTGTTTTTTATGAAACCTTGCTGTCTTTTTTACAGTCTCCCCACACAAAACCACAAAAGAACTTTGGGAAAAAAGGGAAAAAAAATTGCAGTAAAAATGACTTTTAAAAAACATTTTTTAAAAGGGCCATTTCTGTTTGAAGAGGAATGTGAAAGTAGACCGGCAACTAACGGGGACCTCGGCAATTGGGGCCAAACACAGAGTCCATGCCCATTTATCTTGAGAAAATCAAAAGCCACAATTTCTGGGGAAAAGCCGGGTTCGTTTGCTTAATATCCCTTTGCGTCGAATGTCCGTTCAGATTTAGCCGGGTGTTTTGGGAGGGGCAACACCTCTATGGCGTGGCAGCAACCGGGGCCTTTGTCCCTTTTTGGGTCACTAAAAACATCGGGGGTTTTAGACCAAAACTGCACCATGATTTAACTGGCTCGTGTGTTGGAAAGGTGCCCTGCATTGCATGCGTTGGTGAGGGGGTAAATAAAGATTGCTAAGGTCACCCATTTGGGTTCTGCCACCTTGCCCGCCTAGCCGCTACGGCACTTTGGGACCTACGCTGTCACACGCTGGGTTTTTTCCACGTGACATTTTGGGGAACGTGAAGCATACGCAACGAAAGTCTCCATTGACAATCACAAGGGGCCCCTTTCCTGCATTTTACCTCATTTGGGTGGGTGGAAGGGAAAATTTCTGAGTTTTTTTTGTACAGGGATCCAGGGGGGTGGCCCCAAAAAGTAAAATGTGTTTCATTTTTGATGGCCTTAACAGATCAGTTTTAGGAAATGGAGCATCCAAGCACTCATGTAGAGATGGACCTTGATTTCCCCCCCGGTCGAGGGGCACTACAAACTGATCTTCCTCATCTTCCTCCTCCGCCTCAAATTGGCGCCAACCCTTTCCCCAAGGGAAGGACTCAGTAACGTCGGGGTCTAGAATACCTCCTCCCCCCTCCTTTCCCTGCCCCGGGAAAACTTCAACCGCCCTGACTTTCCCAGAGATGCACCCTGAGAGCTGATGCCCACCTTGCACTACTCGGACCCCGAACCACTCCTAATGAAGACCGATGAAAATTTTGAAAAATTCGGGGCCCTTTTGGATTTGACGGGGAGAAAGGCCCGGTCCGCTCTGTGTCCGTCCCTCCCTCCCCTGGGGACCCGTTGTTTCAGATGTCCAACGATCGTTCCAGAACAAATCACTACAATGCTCATGCTGACAAGGGGATTATCCCACTGACCATTTTTGGGGGCTTCTTCAAAAAATGGCAAGGAGGGCAGAGCCTTTTCACCTGCCTCCATCTCGGTGGCTCAACACCCCAGGTTTCCGCACCGCTCTTTTCGGCCCCTGTTCACTTCGACTGCGTAATCATTGGCTGCAGCCACAATCGCGAGCATATGGGGGGGTGGGAAATTTCCCCGTGTTGCCACTCAACATGAACGGTTTTTCGGGGGCCCCTGACGCTGCAAGCAGCCAGGCGGGACGAAGAGGGGGCGAATGGGGTAAGTTCAACTTAAACTTTGAGCCCTTTCCCCACAGGGAGTCCAGACCCGGGAAACTCTTTAAAATTTCTGGACACAATTTTATTACATGTGACAGGCAAGGGGGTGCTCCCGCCTACCGATCTTAAGGGGGGCCAGCAGATTTCGCCCGTTTTTGCCCCCCACCTTGCCCCGCAAAGGTTTTTGGCACCCAAACCAGCGCTCGTCCGTTCCGCCACACTCCTACCGTGTGTGGACGGGGCCCCAAGACGATTAATTTCAACATGGCCTGGGTTTCTCTGGGGACGGATCCACCAGAGGACCTTGGGGGGGAAAAACCCGCCCATCCCTGCGGTTTTTTTTAAAAGCGGCGCCGAGCCAAAAGCCACCTCACAACCCCAGAGACATCCACCCACTCACCCAGTGAGCTGTCACAGAGATATAGCGGGGCCTTGGCCGGCTTACTATCCATTGTCGGTGGTCAATGGACTTTTCCGGCCACAGATGAGACAACGCCTTGAAATTTTAATGACACGTGGCGGGCCCGGGGAGGGACGCTTTTCTGGGAAAGAAATGCCTGCTCGGCTCTTATTGGGGGGAGGCAAGGCCTGACATGGGGGAACCCTCTGTGTCCCCAGATGGGGAAAAGGCAACATTTCCAAGGCCAAAACCTGGGAATCCGACATTTAGGGTTTTTGGCTTTGGGTTTTTGGGTTAAAGTTTTTTCTTCTGCTCCCAAACCCGGAAGACAAAGGGTGGCTCTAACTGGCCGCTGTACGCGTGCGGTTTGTCAAACTGGGGGAAAAAAAGCTTTGGGGTTTTTTTTCCCCCGGTTTTCCCCAAAGGGGGGGTTTTTTAAAAATTTTAAATTTTTTCCCCCCCAAAATTTAATTTCAAACCCAAAAACCCCCCAAACCCCCCGGGGGGGAAAAAAATTTTTTGGGGGGGGCCCCCCTTAAACCCTTAAAAAAAAATTTTTTTTCCCCCCCCCCCCCCGGGGCCAAAAAAAAAGGGGGGGGGGGGGGGGGGTTTTCCCCACTTTTTTTTAAAAAAAAAAATTTTTCCCCCCAAAAACCTTTTTGGGGGGAAATTTTTTTAATTTTTTCCCGGGGGGTTTTGGGGCCCGGGGCCCTTAAAAGGGAAAAAAAGGGGGGGCCCCCAAAAAATTTTTAAAAATTTTTTTTGGGGGTTTTTTCCCCCTTTTTTTAAAAAAATTTTTTTTTCCCCCCCTTTTTCCCCTTTTTTTTCCCCCCCTTTTTGGGGGGGAAAAATTTGGGAAAAAAAAGGGGGGGTTTTCCCGGGGGGGTTTTTTTGGGGGGGGGTTTTGGGGGGGGAAAAAATTTTTAAAAAACCCCCAAAAATTTTTTAAAATTTTTTTGGGGGGGGGGAAAAAAAAGGGGGGGAAGGGGGGGGGGGTTTTTTGGGAAAAAAAAAACCCCCTTTTCCCGGGGGGGGGGGGTTTTTTTTGGGGTTTTTTTAAAAAAACCCCCCCCCTTTTTTTTTCCGGTTGGAAAAATTTTTGGGAATTTAAAAGGGGGTTTTGGGGGGTTCCCCTTTTTGGGGGGAAAAAAGGGGTGGGGGGGGTTTTTTTTAAAAAAAAATTTTTTTCCCCCCTTTTTTTAAAAAAAGGGGGGGTTTTTAACAAAAAAAACCCCCGGGTTAAAACCCTTTTTCCAAAAAAAAAAAAATTTTTTTCCCAATTTTTAAAAAAATTTTAAAAGGGGGGGGTTTTTTTTTTAAAAAATTTTTTTAAAAGGGGGGCAAAAAAAGGGAATTTTTTGGGGATTTTTTGGGTTTTTTTTTTTGGGGGGGTTTTTTAAAAAAAAAAACCCCCCCCAAAAAAAAAATTTTTTTTTTTAAATTTTTTTCAAAAATTTTTTTCCCGGTGGGGGGGGGGGTTTTTTTTTTTGTTTTTTTTAAAATTGGGGGGGTTTTTAAAGGGGGGGGGCCCCGGGGGGTTTTTAAAAAAAAAAAAATTTTTTTTTTGTTTTTTAAAAGGGAAAAAACCCGGGGGGTTTTTTTAATCCCCCCTTTTTTAAAAATTTTTTGGGGCCCCCCTTTTTTTTTTAATTTTTTTAAGGGCCCCCCCCCCCCTTTTAAAAACCCCCGGGGGGGGAAAAAATTTTTTTTTAAAAAATTTTGGGAAAAAAAAAAAATTTTTAAAAAAAAATTTTTTTTCCCCGGTTTTCCTTTTTTTAAAAAAAAAGGGGGCAAAAAAAAAAGGGGCAAAAAAAAAATTTTTGGGGGGAAAAAAAAAAAATTTTTTTAAAAAAAAAATTTTTTTGGGGCCCAAAAATTTTTTTTAAAAAAAAAAATTTTTTTGGGGAAAAAAAAAAAAAAAAATTTTAAAAAAAAAGGGTTTTTTTTAAAAAAAAAATTTTTGGGGGGGAAAAAAAAAGGGTTTAAAAAAAGGGCCCCCCCCAAAATTAGTTTTTAAAAAAAAACCCCCCCTTTTAAAAAACCCCAACTTAAAAAATTTTTTTTTAAGGAAAAATTTTTTTTAAAAAAAAAAGGGTTTTAAAGGGGTTTTGGGGTTTTGGAAAAAGGGGTAAAAAAAAAGGGGTTTTTTTGGAAAAAAAAAAAATTTTCCTTTTAAAAAAAAATTTTTGGGGAAAAAATTTTTTTTGGGTTTTTTTAAAAAAAAAATTTTGGAAAAAACCCTTTTAAAAAATGTTTTTTAAAGAAAAAAAAAAAAAATTTTTAAAATAGGGGAATTTTTTTTTTTTAAAAAAAATTTTAAAAAAATTTTTAAAAAGGGTTTTTTTTAAAGTTTAAAAAATTTTAATTTTTTTAAAAAAGGGGGGGGGTTTGGGAAGGGGGGGAAAAAAGGGGGGGGGGTTTTTGGGGGGGGGTTTAAAAACCCCCCCCGGGGTAGGGGGTTTTTTTTTTTTGGGGGCCCAAAAAAAAGGGGGGGTTTTTTTTTTTGGGGGGGGGGAAAATTTTTTTAAAATTTTGGAACAATTAAAAAGGGGTTTTTAGGGGGGGGGGGGGGGGGAAAAAAAAAAGGGGGGGTTTTATTTAAAAAAAGGGGAAATGGGGGGTTAAAAAAATTGATGGGGGGGAAAAAGGGGGGGGGAAAAAAATTTTTTTTTTAATTTTTAAAAGGGGGGGGGTTTTTCCCCCCCAAAAGTTTTTTTTTTAAAAAATTTTTTTTTTAAAAAAAATTTTGGGGGGAAAAAAATTTTTTTGGGGTTTGGGGAAAAAAAAAAGGGGGGTTTTTTTTGGGGGGGGGGGGGAAAATTTTCCCCAAAAAATTTGGGTTTTTTTTAAAAAAAAAAAAAAATTTTTTTTTGGGTTTTAAAAAAAAGGGGGCAAAAAAAAAATTTTTTGGGGTTTTTTAAAAATTTTTTTTGGGGGGGGGAAAATTTTTTTTTTTTTAAAAAATTTTTTTGGGGGGTTTTTAAAAAAAACCCCCCCTTTTTCAAAAAATGGGGTTTAAAGGGGGGGGGTTTTTAAATTTGGGGTTTTTTTTGGCTTTTGGGGGGGGGCCCAAAAGAATAAAAAACCAAAGGGGGGGGGAAAAATTTTAAGGGGAAAATTTTTTGGGTGTTTTAGTTTGGGGGGGGGGGTTTTTTTTCCGGGGGTTTTTTTGGGGTTTTTTTTTTTTTTTAAAAAAATTTTTTTTTTTTTTTTTTAAAAAAAATTTTTTTTTCCAAAAACCCCATTTTTTTTTTTTTTTGGGGGGGGTTTTTAAAAGGATTAGGATTTTTAATTTTTTTTTCCCCCTTTTTTTTAAGAAGGGGGGGTTTTGGGGGGGGGTTTTTTCCCCGGGGGTTTTAAAAAAAATTTTTTTTTTTTTGGGGGGGTTAAAAAATTTTTTTTTTAAAAAATTTTAAATTTTTTTTGGGGGGGTTTTTTTTTTTTGGGGAAAAAAATTTTTGGGGGGAAATTTTTTGGGGAAAAGGGGTTTTTTTTGGGGCCCAAGTTTTTAAAATTGGGGTTTTAAAATTTTTTTTTTAAAAAAAGGGGGGGGTTTTGGGGGGGGTTTTTAAAAAATTTTAAAAATTTTTAAAAATTTTTTAAAAATTTTAAAAAGGGTTTTTTTGGGGAAATTTTGGGGGGGTTTTGGTTTTTGGGGTTTTTGGAAAAGGGGGTTTTGGGGGGGGGGAAAAAAAGGGGGGGGGTTTTTGGGGGGGGGGGGGGGTTTTTTTTTTTTTGGGGGTTTAAAAGGGGGGGGGAAAAGGGGGGTTTTTTGGGAAAAATTTTTTAAAAAAAAAATTTTTAAAAAATTTTGGGTGATATTCCCTTTTAATTGGTGGGGGGGGTGGGGGTTTTGGGCCCCTTTTTTGGGTTTTTTTGGGGGGGGGTTTTTTGAAAATTTTTGGTTTTTTGGGGGGGGTTTTTTTTGGGGGGGAAAAAAAAAAAATTTTTTTTTTTTGGGCCTTTTTTGGAAAAAAAAAAATTTTTTTTTTAAAAAATTTTTTTTTGGGAAGGGGGGGGGGTTTTTATTTTGTTTTTTTTTTTTAAAAAAAAAAAAAATTTTAAAAAAATTTTTTGGGGTTTTTTTTTAAAAAAATTTTTTGGGGGAAAAAGGGGGGTTTTTTTGGGGTTTTTTTTTGGGGGGGAATTTTTTTAAAAAAAAAAAAGGGGGAAATTTTTTTTTTAAAAGGGGGGGGAAAAAAGGGGGGGGGGGAAAATTTAAAAAAAAAAAAATTTTTTTTGGGGGGAAAAAAAAGGGGGGAAAAAATTTTTTAAAATTTGTTTTTTTTTTTTTAGAAAAATTTAAATTTTTTGGGGATTTTTTTTTTAAAAATTTTAATTTTTTTTTTTTAAAAAAAGGGGAAAAAAAAAAATTTTTTTTTGGATTAAAAATAAAATTAAAAAAAAAAAAAATTTTTTTTTTCCCTAGGGGTTTTAATTTTTCTGAACAAAGATCTATCCTGTTCTTAAAAAAATTTTTAAATGATATAAAAAAATAATAATTTTATAATATCAGTTTTAAACCCCCCTAAATCTTCAATTATAAAAAAATTTTAGATTTTTTACCCCTTGAATTCAAAAGTCAAAAATTTTTGGGTGACTTTTCAGTTTTCTAGTTGGGAAAAGGGTTTTTTTTAAAGATTTACACAACAAAAAAATAATACACAAAATAATCCCACATCCAATTTAATTTAGGGCTCTAAAGGAACTTTAAGGCTAATCCCTACATCATAATTTTTCCATCTGACAAGGGGAGTAACACTAAAATTTTTGGGTAAAATCTATACAATAGAGAAATTTTAAAAATGGCCTTAGGATACAGATAAAAATAAAGATCTTTATCATCTTTATCCCACCAAATGTTTTCCCAAAAACCCCCGGGGAAAAAAAAAGTTTTTGGGGGAGGGTTTTTTCACCTCAAAAATCCACAGCTAAAAAAGAAAAGGGAAAACATGACATTAAATTTTTCCCCAGATTCCAAACTTCCACCTTTTTTCCCAAAACCCCCAAGGGGATTTTTCCCCCACCATTGCGCCCCCATAATTTCTGGCATAGGAGCCCCTCTTTGAACATTTGAGTAGGGGGTAGATAGACATTTGCAACCCGGGACTAAAGCCCCACCTAGCCCCAAAAATAAGGGGTTCCAAAAGATTTCCTCAAAAAAGATCTAGAGAACACCATTTTGGGATAATCTTATACATGGGGTTTTTCCCCTTTGGGGCATATCCCGGGAAAATTTTACACTTTTTCCTTTTCCCCAAACCCCTTTGGGGACTTTCAGCCCATAAAATTGGGCAATTTTTAAAAAATACACAGATTATGTTTAAACCATTTAAAAAATACAATTTTTTCCGGGGTTTTAAAAATTTTCCCGTTTTCACAAAAATTATTTTTTTTTTGAAAATTTTTTTTTTTGCAAATTTTTTAGGGTTTTTCCCCCCATGGGGTCTTTTTTCTCCCCCCCTCACTTGCAAAAAATATACGTTGCTTGGTGGGGGGAGAAATTCATAATTTTCCCTCCATAACCCTTTTTTAGAAAACATCAAACTTTACAGCAAGAAAATAAAATTAACCTTGATTATAAGGAAAGGGGTTTACCTGCTGCAATCCCAAAAAATTTTTTTGATTAAATTAACGGTAACCCAAAAAAACCTAAATTTTTTTCTTGGGAAACCAATTTAAAATTTGAAATTAAAATTTTTGGGTTTTTAAAAATAACCCGCAGACATCACAAATGGGAAAAATTAACACCTGCACATTTCAGGAAACCCATTTCAGGAAGGGATACCCAGAGCCTCCAGCTGTCCTCCCAGAAAATGTCAACAAAACTTACCTGTAAAGGGGAGTTCATTAAAGGGCCCCAAACGAAAATTGGGAGCACACAACATTCATATAAAATGGAAATCCATCATAACTGATAGCCCCAAAAAAAAAAGGGGATACAAAACGTATCAAATACAACAGGCAAATTTCCAAAAAAGGGGAAAACCAAAAAAAGGTCCCGAATTTTTTACCCTAATTCCCAGACCGAAATCTAATAAAACCATCAAATTAGTTTCATAACACAAATTTAAAACGCCAATTTTTCATGTTGTAAAAAATTGTTAAAAAATATCTACCCAAACTCTCGTTTGGGTCCTTCGGGTACGAAAAAATTTTTGAAACCCGGTTTTCAGATTTATTTCCACTAAGTCAAAATCAATAGGTTTAAAATCGCCACCGAGCATGGAAAAGGGAAAGCTAGGCAAAAACCAAAAATTTTGGGTTTGATTTAAAAAGCTCTTTCAAATGGGGGAACGAGGGAATGCAATCGGGTGCAAAAAATATGATTTAAAGGAAATAATTTTTTGGGCCCATGCAAACCAAAAAAAAAATATAAATATCACCTCATTCATAAATTTCCCCCAGTTATCATGGGGGGATATATGAATTGGTGTGATCAATGTGAGTCCAGTAAAATTGGGCCTTTTCCCCAAACCTACATGTGAGAAATTTGGGAGCATATTTATGACGTTAGTCACACTAGAAAAAAGAAGCTCCGGGTTTCTCCCAAACACTTTTAAAAGACGATTTATGAGGAATCTGAGGGTTTTTTTTCGTGTTAGGGCTATAGAACAGGGTTTAAAAAAACCCCCCCCCTGGGGGGGATTGGAGGAGGTTTCTCACCTAAAAAGAAGCCCATTGGATTTTTTATTTTAGAACACGATATCCTGCAAAGGCCCCGAATTATAATCGGGGCCTTATGTATATAAATTTAAAATATTTCATGTTCTCTGTATTAAAAACTGTTTTTCATAAGATTATAGTGTACATTTTATATGTCCCTATATCCCAATCTTCAAGGGAATGTCTTTTAAACACCATATAAAAAAGTTAAAGTTCAAAGGGGCAATTTTGCTTTAAATTTCTTTCAGGAAGTGGTTTTTATATTGGTTTTTTTTCTACAAAGAAATTTTGTTTTTGACTAAAGGGCCCCTCTAAAATGGCCTGGGAAAAGCGGGCCCCAAAATTAGTGTTTCTGTGATTTTTTAAAAACCCTTTTTTTTCTTGGTTTCCCAAAAAAGTTGGGGGTTTTTTTTTAAAAATCACCAACTTTTCCAAAATTTAAAACCCCCAGCACGGGGGTTTCTGAAAATTCCCCTTTTTCTACTTAAGGTATTTTTTGGGACCATCCCCAAATTTACCTTGGTGGTAAAAATTACACAATTGCTGGATTCAAATTTTAAATGCAAGGTGGCACTTAACAAAACTGGACTAGGCAAAAGTGCAAAAACACGTACTGTAATTATTGGGTAAAAAAGGTATTTTTTTGGCACCACAATTCACCTGTGGTAACTACAAAATTTCGGATTAAAAATTTAACGCAAGGGCTCTATAAAACAAAATCGGGACTGGGCAAAAGTGCAAAAAAACGTATCTGTAATTATTCGATAATAAAAGTATTTTTTTGGCCCCTATAAACCCGTTTCTACTACAAAATTGCGGGAAACTAATTTAACTGAAAGGGTGGAATAAAACAAAGGGGGGAAGGGGCAAAATTTAAAATGAACCCTGTCAAATGTATACGGAAATTAAAGGGATTTTGCACCTAACAAAGAGACCTGCATTTTCTAGAAAAATGTGATCCTAATATAAGTTCAGGGTGCCCCAAAATCCAGAAATATTTCAAAAAGAAAAAATGTTTAAAAATAAAGCTATTGCATTAATTCACACTAAGTCTTTGTGAACTTTTTTTTTCCACATTCTTTTTAGAGCTTTCTGGTTTGCCCGCGGGGCCCCCCCCGCTCCCCCCGTGACTTTACAGCGTAGATTCCCTTTAAAATTCTCTACCTAAAACATAAAATCTTCCCAAACTTAATCTAACTAAGTTGAAAAGATCACGCTAACTAACCTCCTGTGAAGAAAAAGGGTTTAATTTTTGCTGAGCTGTTTTGGGCACAAGCAGAGCGCACGGCCTACGCCTAGACGCTGAAGACACTGAGGCTGAACAGGAAGGGCTGTTCATGTAAAACGAGGTCATGGATTTTTCCAGCCAATCGCAACCATACACTTTCCCAGTCCCGACGTCCACACACATCTCACCCCGCTCTATTCTTTTTAAGCTGATTTCGGGCCGCCAAAATGACAGGAAACGCCGAAAATGGCCGATCTTAATAATTATCACAGTTTTTTAAACCCAAATTATCGCATATCTAAAAATTTAGATCAACATAAAAACTGTGCCGATTTTAACTTTGTCGATAATAACCTCACAATCTTTATGGGAGCATAGTTGTTCTTAAACTTCTAAATACTCTCGTTTTGACAGACCTTTGGGAAGAGTTTAACCCGTCCATAGGAACTAGCAGGCCTAACAGAGAAGCCTGGGCCCAATAAAAATTTTTTGGATCCCTCCCCCACATCTCCCGACCACGAACATTCCCGGGGAACTCTTAAGCATCGTTATAGATAATACAATGAGTATTACCTCACAATAGAACACCGTCATACTGCTACCAAAAAAAATCAACACTATCCCCAGATAAACAATACCAATAACATTAAACTTTTGGACCCCCGATTTTACCACCAGAAAAAACCACAAATTACCACCACATAGTGACTGATAATACCCCATACTATTTCTAAAAAAAAGATCAATTTCATTCATATAAGGGAAAAACCAGGTATAACAGGTTTTCCCTTCCAAAAGTTATTACCTCCATATAGTGACCAAAATAGTGGGAAAACACCATGTACACAACCTGCGACTTAAACTACCCCCCATACAGTGACCCTAAAGTGGTAGATATCATTTTACACAGCCTGAAGACTGTATATTACCCCATAAGTACCAAATGGTAAAAGGTGTATAAAAGGGTCTCGACAAAATAAGTGATCCGTGCTTACAACTTGTGATCACAGGGCTTTTGCTGACAATTTTTTGAATTTTCCTTTGTTTTCTGCATCCGATCCAGACAGCCATGATGATTTCTCCCTGTCGCCACTATTTGTTCCTGCAGATTTGGACACTAATATCTTAGAATCCTGAATTTTTCCAGCACCTCACTCACTGCCCCCCACCTCTGCACAAACTTCCTAGGTGTGGGAGAGCGGGTGCAGGCCATAGCTTAGAGGCCCAATCTCCTAAAGGGGAGGGGAGGAACAGAGGATTCCACCCCATATAGGTAGGCAAGTAGGGTTTAGGTACCTAGAGGGGGCCAAATAAGTAGGCAGGGTTTAGGTAGCTATATGGAAATATACAGGTAGACAGGGTTTAGGTGGGTTATAGGGGCCATATAGGTAGGCAGGGTTTAGGTAGCTTTATGGGTCCCATTTAGGTAGACAGACAGGGTTTAGGGGGGCTATATAGGTAGACAGGCAGGCTTTAGGGGGATATAGAGGATATATAGACAGGAAGGCTTTAGGGGATAGATAGGCAGGCTTTAGGGATCTATAGGGGCTATATAGGCAGGCTATAGGGGCTATATAGGCAAGCAGGCTTAAGAAGCTATATAGGCAGGCTTTAGGGATCTATAGGGGCTATATAGGCAGACAGGCTATAGGGGGCTCTAGGCTATATAAGTAGGCAGGGTTTTTGGAGCTATAGGGGCTAGATAGGCAGGCTATAGGGAACTTTAGGAGGCTATATAGGAAGGCTATAGAGGGCTCTAGGCTATATAGACAGGCTTTAGGGATCTATAGGCTATATAGGCAGGCAGGCTATAGGGGGCTACAGGGGCTAAATAGGCAGGCAGTGGAGTTAAAATAAGAAATAGCTTACTTACCTCGGTCCACGCTCCCTCGATGCCTATATACCTAACTACAGGTGGCCTATATACCTACCTATAAGGGGGTTTATCTACAGAGAAGGAAATGATTATTTGATCCCTTGCTGATTTTGTAAGTTTGCCCACTGACAAAGACATGAAGAGCCTATAATTTTAAGGGTAAGTTAATTTTAACATTGAGAGATAGAATATCCAAAATAAAATCCAGAAAATCATTGTACAGTATATGATTTTCTGGTTTTTATTTTGGATATTCTATCTCTCCATGTTAAAATTAACCTATCCTTCAAATTATAGACTGTTCATGTCTTTGTTAGTGAGCAAACTTACACAATCAGCAAGGATATAATAATTATTTCCTTCATATATGCCTACCTGTATATGCCTACCTAATTTTGGGGGTGCCTACTTATTATATTGGCAGTTTTCTTACCTACTATATGGGGACACAAAAGAAGATGGAAACTTGGTACACAAATGATAGCCACATAGCCATTTGGAGGCACTTTTGTTTGGGGAACAAGGAGGCCATTATTACCGTCTGAGGCATTATAGATGGGGAGTTTGTACAGAGGTGGGAATTGGGAGGGAAGTGTTGAAATAGTGAGGAGTCTAAGATGTTTGTATGGTAAATTTTGCGAAGACAAGTCATGGCCAGCAGCAGTCATCATGGCGGTCTGGAACTGGATAGAGAGGAAAAGGGAAAGAGAATAACTCATTAGAGAAAGGAACAACTCATCAGAGAAGATCTCCTGGATGTAATTTTACTGTAATCATTTATATGTATGCAGAGCCTGTGTACAACTTGGTTACTGTAAGGAGGTAATATACAGTCTGCAGAACCTATGTACATTGGAATCTACCACTATTTGGTGACTCTATGGTGGTAATATAAGTCTGTAGAGCCTGTGTACACTGGTAGCTACCACTGTATGGCCACTGCATGATGGTAATATATAGTCTGCAGAGCCTGTGTACCACTGGTAGCTACCACTATATGGTGGTAATAAACAGTTTGCAGAGCCTGTGTACACTGATTTCTACCACTTTTGGTCAATGTATGGTGGCAATATACAGTCTTCAGAGCCTGTGTACACTGGTATCTATCACTATATGGTCACTGTATGGAGGTAATATACAGACTGCAATGCCTGTGTACACTGGTAGCTACCACTATTTGACCACTGTATGGCAGTAATATTGGTGGTAGTGTAACGGTTTATATTCAGTAATGGTATGGTGTATTATTCAAGCACTACGTGGTGATCATATATGGTCATGGTGTGGTGGTATTATTTAGTCACTATGTGGTGGCGATATGTGGTCATGATGTTGTGGTATTTTTTGTTAGTGGAATTATAGTTAATATTGACCTTGGGATTCTGGTTTTGTGAAGCGATGTTATTTGGTAAATGTATGACCATTATTAAGCTTTTTTTTTTTACTTAGAAATTTGTGTTACACCTTTTTTATATATTTTTATTTACATAAAGTGTATCATTCATAGAGGGGGACATATATAGTCCACCCTGTGTCCTGCTGCAATTAGGTGAGGGAGACTCAAAGGCTTCAGTGCCCCATCTTGATTGCAGGTTAGTTTGATGATGTCATCACACTGGTCTGTGTAAGGTTTAAACAATACTAGACAAGGGCACCATGTGGGAGGAAAAGTACAGTAGCTTTGGGGTGGGTCCCTAGAATCAACTCCTCTAGTTTGCCCTAGTCACCCCAGTCCTACACTGGTGCCACCTAAGAGATCATGAGCATATAATATTGACTATCGGATTTGTCCCTTGTGCACATGAATTTCTGCAGATTCTCTGAATCTTTGATGGCACTATGTACTGTAAATGGTGGTACATTTAAATGGATTGTCTCACGACATTGATTCATCTTACCTTAGTCCTGTTTTCTTGGTTTCATTTTGAAATCAGGGGGGGGTGTTTACGGGCTTCTACTAGGCTGCACTAGAAGTCAGGTCTGTAGCTATAGCAACCATGCTGGCAGCTATCAGGATAGATCAATCAGGTCTGGTAGCTATAGTGACTTGGGGAGCTGATGCAGCCCATACAAGAGGGATACCCAGGAATAGGTAGGACACTGTTAATGGAGACATATTGCAAAGTGACTTGTTTTTGCAAGATCTTTAACATAAAAAGCAATCCTTGTAGTGAGACAACCTCTTTAAAGTCTTTGCAATTTTACATTGAGGAAAAAAAAATACCTCTGTCTCTGTTAACCCTGTCCCAACATTTTTGAGATATGTTGCTGCCACATTTTTCAAATGAAATGGTAAACAGTTTAACTTTTCAACTTCTAATATGTGTCCTATGTTCTGATGTAAATAAAATATAGTTATAAGAGACTTCTAAAGCATTGCATTCTTGTTTTCTTTACATTTTACAGTGTTCCAAAAATGTTGGAGTTAGGGTTGTACTATGCTCTACATGTTTCATAGTCAGTAGAAAACAACACCAGTGAATACTAGCAGAAGGTGGAAAGCAAGTCTCATCATTTTAGCTCATGAAAAAATAAACAGTGTCTTTGAATTACAAGGTTTACATATCAGGCCCTAATAAAAAAAAAACATCTTGTCCTTAGAAGTACACCCCATGAATCAATAGCTTGCAAAGCCACTTTTAGTTCCAATAACGTAAAGTAATTATTTTCTGTATGAATTTATCAGTCTCTCACAGGGCTCTGGAGAAAGTTTGGCTCACTCTTCTTTCTGCAAAGTTCTCTTAAGATCCCAACACAGCAGAATTCAGAGAGGATATACCTTCTTTTTAACCCCTAAAGCCGAATGCCTGAGAAGTAGTTAATGACCAGAACATTTTTTTAGTTGTTGCCTCCTTGCGCTTCAACCATTGTAACTTTTTTATTTTTTCAATGGAGCAGTTGTATGAGGCCTCGTTTTATTCGAGACAAGTTATACTTAAGGGGGGAATAGTTTAAGTTCACTTATAAATAATTGCAGTATTTTTAAAAAATATATATTTTTTTTTATTTTTTGTTTTTTTCATTTTTTTTTACACCATTCACATTTCACACTTAATAACTTGTTAGATTAATTATACAGGTTATTACGGTCGTGTGGATACCTAAAATGTGTAGGTTTTTTGTGTGTGTAATTTATGTACAATTATTTTTTATTAAATATTTCTTTTTATTTTATTATTTTTTTTCTATTATTTTTTTACACTTTTTATGTTTGGTTTTTTTACTTTTTTTTTTTACTCCCATGAAGGGAGAACTGTTTTACATTTAAAATAAATAAATAAATAAATGTATACTTAGTAATGTATTAGCATATTCATATATGCTAATACATTCTAATCTGTGTCACTTTGACACAGGCAGTGATGTGGAACAGCACACAGTGCGTCCTAGTCCCCTGGCTTTTATACACAGACAGCTCTGGGGCCAACTCTAGGGCCCCAGAGCTGACTGTGCAGCCGTTTCCCCGGCTCTCAGTGAACCGGGTGTTCCGATCACCCTACAGAGCAGGGGAACCCTTTGATTGCGCTGCAGTAACGCACCACCGCAATCAAAGGGTTAAAGCATCGGGTTGCGGAGGTTTCTTCCACTACCCGGTGCTCACAAGGGATGCTCTGGGATCGGGGCTGTGTAGTACAGACCTGACCTCAGCGCAATTGCGGCGCCGGGCGCCGCAAACTCCGATGTCTGCAGCGACGTCTAAAGACGTCGCTGCAGACGAACGACCCGCACCAGCCGACGTCTAAAGTCAGCGGGCGGGCGGCCGTTAAGGAGTTAATGACTGGATCTTGAATCTTACAGACCCTAGAGCCCTAGAGACAGTGAAAGTCTGGGAATTGCTGCAGGGTTACATGAACAATGAACATAAAGTCATCGGCAGGGAGCAATGGTGGCACTGAGGGTTGGAGTGGATGGTCTAAAATGTGAGTTTTTTGTTTTTTTTCTAATTTACAACCTCTGCAACCAGGAGGTGTCTTGAATACTACAGACCCTAGATCTTTAAAGTGATTGTAATTTTTAGAAAAGCGTTCACTTGCTGTATACCCATGGAGAGATAGCTGAGACCTGTGAATAGCTGCAGGGTCACATGAACAACACATGATGTCATCAGCCAGTGCAGAGCTGGTTTAAAATGTGAGGGTTTTTTTCTACTTTACACTCTCTCTGACCAGCTGACAAGCTTTTTCCAAAAGAGGAAAACCCTTTTAACTCTTTCCAAGCATTGGACGTACCCATGCATCTAATGCAGGAAAATGGTCCTGCAAATGGATGTATGGGTATGTCTAGGACATCTAGGATATCTGCTCACACGCAGAGCCCACACGATAACAGTATGGAACTGGCTTCTTGCACTATCAGTTGGGACTCAAGTTTACTCCAGCTGTAGCCGATTAACCTCTTAAATGCCACAATCAATTGCGACTGCGCACCCAAGGAAAAGACAGAGGGAGGGAGCTTTCTTTGTCTCCATTGGCACTCTACTGTGCTACTGCAGGGTACTAGTGGTCTCCATAACAACCTGGTAGCCTAACAAAGGTTTCCAAGATATCTGTGACAATACCATGCCCGGCCATGCCCGTGGTGACTGACAGTAATACCGTTTAGTACAGGCATGCACTGCGCTGTATTATACCAGTGATTTAACAATCTTTGAGTCTAGTTCTCTATGGGTACAAGTAAAAAAAAGTAAAGCAAAAAACACACAGCTGTAAAACACGCACACCGCCCTTTCACCATTGCAAATGCCAATCACTCCAAAAAAGTACGTATATTTGGTATCGCTGCATGTATGACAACCTAGCCTTTATATTTGTCTCATTATTTAACTCACACGATAAACGCTATAAGAAAAAAAAATAATGGCAGAATTAAAATTTTTGTTCATCCTACTGTACATAAAATGGAAGACGAAGTGATCAAAAAGTCATATAAACTGCAAAGTAGTACCGTCCCGAAAAAAAAGCCCTTACACTGCATGGTATACATAAAGTAAAAAAAATGTTCTGACCATCAGACTATTGCAATGCATAATCATTAATTTACACAATTTTTTTACAACATAAAAATATATAAATTGGGCATCAATTGCCTCAACCCACAGAATAAAACTAACATGTCATTTATACTGCACGGTGACCACTGTAAAAAATAAAACTAAAAAACAGTGCAAGAATTGTTGTATTTTATTTATCCTGCCTCCCAAAAATGGATTAAAAGACAATCAAAAAGTCATGTGTCCCCCAAAATGGTACCAATAAAAACATCAACTCATCCTGCAAAAAACAAGCAGTAAAGCATCGCAAACATCTGTATTGATCTGCCGAGTAATTGCATTGATCAGCTTAGTAATAAAAACATGTCATTTATGCCACATGGGGACTTCCTTAAAAAATAAAAATAAGCACTACCAGGATTGCTGTATTTTGTTCATCCTGTCTTCCAAAATTCTTGATAAAAAGCGATGAAAGTGTCAAATAATCAAAAAATGGCAACATATCCTGCAAAAAACAAGCCCTCAATCAGCTCCATGTGTAGAAAAATAAAAACAGTTATGGCTGAGAGAGTATGACAATATAAAAATGCAATTCTTTACAAAAGCATTTCAATTATGTAAGAGTAAAACAAAAAACTGCATAAAATTGATATTGTTCTAATTGTACCAATTGTAGTACGTTTATCATATCATTTATATTGACACCCACTAAACTCAGTGTTCCAAAAGCCAAATAGCTCTCCCTTCCTTGTACACTATACCATGCGTCCAAACAGCAATTTACACCGATATATAGGGTATTCCCCTGCTTATTTTACACATTTTGAGGTGCTTTTTCTCCAGGATTTCTTGTGAAAATTAGACATTTTCAGCTAAGCCTGCATATTATTGAAAAAAAAATATTTGGAGCTTTTCTGAAACTGACGGCTTGGTGAAGATGGCACTGACACAACCAGAGCCCACAAAAGACGGCATGGTGGAAATAGAAAGTAAAAGTAGCCTCTTCACCTATTTGGAAAGAATCAACACTTCCCCTTGCAGGGGCATCGCTAGGCAGTTTTGCCAGTGCCCAGAACCTCGCCGGTTCCAGGCTGCTGCTGTGGGCCTGGAGTGCCAACGGTCTCTTCAACTGTATGTGTGTCCGCTGAACGAGAATACAATTAAAAGCTTCCACAAGGCAGGGAGCACATGCTCCCTGCTCCGCAGAGTACTCCGGGGAGCCGCAATCAGGCCTGCGTGGCATGATGACGTCACACCGTCTGTGCTGGGAAGAAGACGGAGACCAGCGGGGGAAAAGGTGAGTACTGTTGGTTTTTTTTAGTTTTAATATGCCATATTACCTACCTATATACTGTATACTGGGGCCCTATTATGTGCCTATATCTACAGAGGGCCTATTACCTACCTATATATACCGGGGCCCTATTGCCTACCTATATAGACTGGGGATCATATCATTTGTCTACAGCTACTTGGGGCCCTATTAACTGCCTATATCTACTGGGGGCCCTATTACCTGTCTATACTGGGGGCCCTATTACCTGTCTATACTGGGGGCCCTATTACCTATCTACAAACTGGGGGACCCTATTACCTATCTACAGAATGGGGAACCCTATTATCTATATACTTACTAGGGGACCATATTACCTATATATTTATATACTGGGGGACCCTATTACATATATATATCTACCTACTGGAGTTCCACTGTGTCTGACCTTCCAAAGAGGGGGCCTACCAAAGTGATCAGAGTCCCCCTCAGAAAGGGATTCTGGGGCTGGTCCATATCACCATACGTACAGCGAAGCGCTGTATTATGGGTAATTGGATCAAACCATCTCTCCCTCCTACCTCAATGGTAGTAGAACAACTGAAAAGCTATATGGTGATGTAAGGGATCCGTCAGGGGCGCACGAACAGACACAGACAGCGTGAGGCCCTGACACTGATCCCAACCACTGTCCCTGCCTTTTGAGGTGCCTGACTCATTAATAGGCCGGCCCCAACCAGAAGACTGAGCACTATGCTGAATAGTGTGAAAACACAAGATGCAGACAAAACAATACAGACACAATAAGGGACGGTCAAGCAAGCCAAGTCGGTAACTATCGGGAACGTGGTACAAAGTCAGAAGGCAGAAGAATAAACGTGAAACAAGCAGAGTAAGTTAACC